>JANHFX010016324.1:0-81086 GCA_027560015.1 Chloroceryle amazona
TCCCGCGGCGGGGAGGCGAGAGAAAGGCCCGGCCGGGGTCTGTCGGGCCCTGCGCTCGGTTCCTGCGGACGTGGCCGGCTGGTAGGATCCCGCAGCCGGGAGCGGAGCGCCGGGTTCTCCCTCCCCGCCACCGACCTCTTGTTCCTGTCTCCCCAGCGAGGGCCGCGGTTGGCAGCGGGGCCGCCGCCCGCTCACCTCGGCCTTGCGGGCCGCGTCCGTAGGCCGGGCCCTGCTGCCGCTGGCAGGCCCGCGCCCTTCAGCCGACCCTCTCCCGGTGCCCGGGGGCTGGCTGTCGAGGCGCGAGGGACCCCTCCCCCGGCCCTTCCTGGGAGAGGGCAGCTTCCCTCCCCACCAGCGGGGAGGTGCTCGGGGCCGGTCAGCGCGTCGTGTGGCTTGGGGGCGACCCAGCCGTGGGGGTGACCCCAGAAGACGCTGGGCCCGGAGGTCCTTCGTGGGGGGCATAGGCCAGGTCGTGGGCGGGAACAGGCTGACGTGCCGGCCTCCCAGACAGTACTTGTTACACCAGTTTGGATTATTATTATTTCTTTTCTAAGGAGTAAAAAACAGTGTGATGGAATTGTTTAGCCGGGCATTTTCCAAGCT
Organism: Chloroceryle amazona; assembly: GCA_027560015.1. Taxonomy (NCBI): domain Eukaryota; kingdom Metazoa; phylum Chordata; class Aves; order Coraciiformes; family Cerylidae; genus Chloroceryle; species Chloroceryle amazona. The sequence goes on from JANHFX010016324.1 coordinate 604, forward strand.
TTTAAAAGCCAAAAGAAACTAGTATAGTTCACTTGAAGCCTCAATATGAGATGAAAACCTTTATTCTTACTCTTCTACTCTGCATGCACCCCTTGCTTTTCAGGGATGAGGTGGAGAAGGGTAGGCCTCAGTAACTTGTATGCGGGAATGAGACCACAGGCATCATTCAGTAATACAATAAAATCAGTACTGGGGCTCTGATTGCAGGTTGAATTGTGTTTCAGAGACCTGTTGCAGGAGTCAGTCAACTACAGACTTGCCACACCGGTTCAGCTTTGTTCAAAAAATGTTGACGTGTTAGTCATTAGGTATTTCCTTCCTTTTGGCAGCTGGCTTAAACATGTAAAACCAATACAAAATGCTTGTCATGTGCTGCTATTTCTCAAAACGCAGTCATGTGCCCTTGCCTGGATCAAATTTGTCTTGCTGAGTGATCCAGAAGTGTACAGATCTGCTGGGAACCACCAGCCTGTTACCTACAGCTGCTAGTTCTGGTTGTTCTGTGGGGAGATCCACATAAGCAACTCTTTATCCTACTGAGTACTTTCATTTCACTTTGTGAACACTATGAGGCTGGTGACAATGCCTCATTTCAACTTAACAAAGCTATTTTCTTTTGATTCTTTGTGTAGCCAAAGGAGAAAGATGTAATTCAGACCCTAGGTGCAGTTTGGCTGTAGCCTGCCACAGGAGTGTGTTCCTTGCTAACTACAGACCTTGGCCGAGTGAGCAATAGTAAATACTCTGTCACTGCAATTTTGGGGCCACTACTACTCTAAGAAACGTTTCAGGTCACCTTAGTGAGAAGTTGTTGTCTTTGTATTCTAGCACCCGTATTCTAATTAATTTTATTTACAATGAGAAAAGAGAAAAGCATTTTGACCTTACAACCCTTAAAAACAAGGCAGCTATGCTGGAAGTGCTTTTTCTAGTGGTGGTGGTTATCAAAAGTGTTGTGATTTAAAATCAAATATGTGTGTTACATTGCATTGCCCTGGGTAAGCTGAACTCTTCAGGTTGATTTGTCATTTTTCCTACTGTGTTTGAATGGAGAACACCAGGCAGTTTTTAACAGAAGTTCAGGAGTGTTACATTTGATATGCATTAACAGCATTTACTGAAATTTGTAGTAACTCAGTAGTTACTTAGGAAGAATTTTACTTCTGATGGACTGCAACTACATGACTATGTGCTTTCTATGTACCACCATGTAGTAAGTGGAGGTTTTGTGCTGGTGTCAGTATTTGAAATTCACACTTTTACCATTTGGAATTGGATGCCTTAAGATTCTTTACCCCTTAGAATTATTCAGTTTAAACAAGATAGCACGTGTTGGTTGGACCGTCAAGAGCTGAAAGAGGGATTGATCTGGCTTTCAAAATTTTCTTCTGCTTTACTTATTTATTTGGTAAAGCAAATATCGAACCAGTGGGACTCCTCGTTTCTTTTGCTCTGTTGCTTACTAAGAAAAGCATGTGTACTAAACCTTTATGGAAGATACTCTTCAGTAATTTGAAGGACATGGGGTTAACAAATTGGATAAGGAATTTTTCCCTGTCCTGGGTAGTAAGAATCATAGATGATTTTCATGTTAACTGCAGATATCAAGTTATTGATACTCTTTTGTGTGAATTTTACTTATAAATTACAGTTTCAGTGTGGGGTCATGTTTGCATTGCCTTAATTACTTAGGTATTTTTTGGGGTTAGTGTTATGTATGAAAAATGATCCCCAAAGCCTGCAAATAAATGGAATTAATACATTTAAATGCAAGTGCAGTGTTCAGATTTTAAATAGTTAATAGTGTTCAAATGTGGTCTTGAATAGATGTGATTAACACAGTTGACTGAAAGTTATTCTGCATCTGGGTCTTGATCACTTCTGCATAAGTGTTATTTCTGTCACTGAAATATAATTGAATTTTGGTGCATGAATTTTGAATGTTTAATTGAAGGTATTTTACTTGGAAGATAACCTCTCACAGGCCTGTAGCACCAACATTTGAAAAGACAAGATTCTGTAATTTCTTTTTTTTATCAAAATATCTTGCACAGTGAATGTAATAAAGGACAGTTAATTACAAGTGGTTTTATCTAACTTTTAAGTTACTGATTTAATGATGTGATACTCTCTTTGGGCTTTTTCTTCTCAAACTTGATTTTATGTGGAGACTCAGAGCCATGTATTCCAGTCTTAGAGAACTGGCATCTTGTGACTGTGTGGAGTGTCCATCTATAGAGGTGTTAGAACTTGACTGGGCAAAGGGCTGTGCAGCCACATCTAATTCAGCTTGTGCTGGATGGTTTATGAAAATCCCTCCTAACCTATACTGTCCTGTTATTCTGTGATTGCTCAAAAACCAGGCAACTTTAGAAATTAATTGTTAAAGTTATGTTTAGGAAAACATAAACAAAATAAAGTATGCAAGAAACCTTGGATTTTCTTGAAATTGCATTTAGAATTAACATATGGTCATCAAAAACAGTGTTCTTTTAATTTACAATATTACATGAGCTTAAGAAAAAGTAAGACCTTGTGTGTTTTCTTATGGGTAATTTATGGCTTAGAATTTTTGTTACAAAAGCTACAATACTGTTTGAGAGAACATAAAGCAGCAGACTTGATGAGAATGTAAGGAGATTTTATATTTCTTTCTTAATTTCTCCCACTTACCGTGCAGTGAATTTTAGGCACCAGTGCCTTAAGGAGATTCACAGACACTTGTGAAAGGTAATTCAGTGTCTGGGAATCTTTAAGGAGAAGAAAGTGACTATCCAGAGCCCTGCATGTAGCCACACCTTCGAATTTAAAACTGTTACTTACTCAGATCACCTGCTCAAGACATGTGGCTGTTGGTTACATTAACTCTACTTTCACAAATGGTCCAGTTTATAAGTCATCTAAACTGACAGTTTTGGCTCTTACCAATCTCTAGATGTTATTAAAGGTTAAGGACAAAATTATGATGGATTTAATTTAGTCTCTACTGTATTTGTTCTAAGAATGGTCTGGGTTACTGTGAGCTCACGCTGTGTGATAAGATTGAAGAATTTGTGTCATCGCTTCTCAAGATGATTCAGTTTAAAGAAGAGCATGTTGTGGCTACTAATATCTTTAAGGAACCAGTTTTTAATTAATTCTAGCTCATAAACTCATGGGTTAGCATATAAGCTGTCAGGAAATTGAATCTGTCTTCAAAGAGGAGGTACTGCAGTTTGGAGTATGATGCTTTTAATCTTTCACTTATTGCAAAAAGAAAAAAAATCTGTTCTAGGCTTAAAAATGGGAGTTTAGTTGTGAGATATGAGTGGCTCTTTCAGAGCCATTAGGGACTGTAGTGACCAAGGTATAATAGAAGAACTGATGTATTTTTCATCATCTTGCATTGAAGCTACTGCTTTTAGAACAGTGGAAAGAGTGAATCAACACAAAAGGATTAAAGTTCTTTTTCCATCCTGAAAAATGCGAGGCCACCCACTGCATGCTTATTTGAAGAGTTGGACAAAGAACTATTAATATTAAATGCCTTGGGTTAGAAGGGATTTGTGAGACTGCTTGATAGTATGTCTCTATAATTTGAAGTGGGGATGATTTAGCAGTGACTGAAGAGTAGCAATTACTGCAAAGTCAAATGATGAAAGAATTTCCTTCAGAGATTCTGAAATAGAAAGATGTATACACTGAAGCCTTAATGATTGACTTCCATAACTTGGTCACCTCTCAGTAGATACTCAGTTGTCAAGTTTTCAGTTTCTTTTTTGGGTGGGATAGGTAAAGGAAGAGAGTCTTCTGTTAGCCTTCTGTTCTTCAGAGAAACACAACATTGTTTTGTTTGCAGCTGCATTGGAAAAGGTGACTCATCTGGGACTGTTTTCCTCTAGAAACTCGTCTTGCCTTTGCCAGAAGTGCTTTCGGCTTTCTCACTGGCCTGATGGAAGATGCTCACCACTTGTCTCCTTTGAAGGTGAGGGATAACCCAGAACCCACCTGAACGTGTTCCTGTGCAACCTGCTCTAGGTGAACCTGCTTTAGGAAAAGGCAGGGAAAGCCTTCTGATGCAGTTTTTGTCATAGTACAGGTACTTTCATATGACCAAGTTAACGTGTCTTTAACATTTGTGACAAAACTTTCTTATATGAGTCTCTGATCAGCTTCTTTTATTTTTTTGTTGTTAAAAAAGGATTAATCAGAAAGTTTATGCAATATTAAAACTACAAAATTATCTCAGTAATTTTCGCTTTCTCCTTGTGTGCATTCAGCATAATGTAATTCCATTGTATTACTCCTGTGCTCTGTAGATAAATACTGTTGTATACAGTTCTAAATATCTTTCTTTTAAGAAGTGAAACTCCAAAGTTGTGTCTTATTTGTATGCAGGGAAGAGAATTTAGGCTGCCTAGGTACCCACCAGTCCTGCAGATAGTTCAGCAACCTGTTTAAACTCCTTGTTAGGTGGTGCCTTTGTCATTTTCAGTAGGGGACAAATGCAATTTGGAGTTCAAATCTTCATTCAGGAGCTGTTAATCTTTCTAGGGAATGGAATTCCAAAATGAATTTTATTCTGGTGTCTTTTCAGGACATGTTTTACAATTTTTATTTACCATGTAAACTGGCAAATTTGAACACAAGCATCTAATTGGAAGGTTTTTTCAAAGGCTATGCTCAAAAATCTATCTCAAAATCGCTATGCTTGCATTGCCTTGATTATTTAGCAGTTTTTTTGGGTTAGTGTTATCTAAGCCTGCAAATAAATGGAATTAATGTAAATGCAATGTTCAGATTTTAAATAGTTAATTCTACTCAAATGTAGTTTTGAATAGATGTGATTATTATTGGAAAGACCGATTTACCTTATTTTTCTTTCTCTTAAAAAGTGATTCTAAATTTCTAAACTTATGTAAGGCTGTAATTCTTTTTTAGGGGTTTCTACCTTGGTGAAAGTGTACTCAACAAGTGTTGACTTGAAAGCTGCTTTTAGGATGTCTGAAGATGATGAAAGAGTTAAGCTCCGTCGTATTGAACCTGCCATTCAGAAATTCATTAAAGTGGCAATTCCAACAGATTTGGAAAGGTTAAGAAAACATCAAATAAATATTGAGAAGGTTAGTGTTCACTTTTTACTAATGTAGTTCTTTCTACAGTATAGAGGCAGTCAAGCTGAAAGATTTTGTAGAGATTTCAATGGAAAGTTGATTGTGAAATGCTTTAATTCTAATTTGGTTAAAAATGAAGCTTCCGTGTTGTCTGTTAATTTTGTGTGAACAGAAGCTAGTATGTTTGTAGTAACCAATCAATCTACAGAGTGAGGAAACATTGCTGTTTTGATTTAAACAATTATTGTAAAGAAAGCAGCCTAATACTCTTACGTTATTGCTAAGTCGCGGTGGTTTGCTGCCAGCTGTTCTAACTTACTGTTTATATCTGTCTCTTTATATATGCTTAAACTGAGTTGAGAGAAATAGAGAGATTGAATTAATTAAATAGGAAAAGAATTGTATCAAAGTTGTAGCACATTTGTATGCTTTTGTTGACAGCACACACTTGACAGTGAAACTGAATGTGCTCAAGAAGGTAAATTCTTGCAATACACTGTGGCAGTGCCTGTACTGGTAAAATAAACATGCCCAGGACAGTTGTCTGGCATGAAATGGCCCATGTCCATATTAATTAAATCCTCATATTCTGTAAGACAGAGTATCTGCATCCACCTTGCTAATGGGGAATAGCCTCCGTTCTGTGTTTGTAATTCCTTAGCCGTTCCCAGGAACATTTTATGTGAGAGAGCTGTTTGGCATGGCCAGGGGCAGTTATAACATTTAAAAGCACCGATGACAAGATTTCAGACTTGAAACATTCTCAGTCTCTGTTTATTAGTATAGATATAGCCTGTGGAAATGGCTAAATTGGCTTGTTGGGGTAGGTGGTAACATATTTACTAAAACAGGTGACACCAATAAAAAAAAGAGGAATAGAGTGACTCAGAAACACAGAGTCATAATATCAACATTGCAGTGGAAGTTTTGAAATGACCATGCAAGATGTATTTGTTTGGAAAAGGTTATACTTACACCCCAGCAAAAATCAGTGACAGTGAGTGTCTGTAATTCTGTGCAGTTCTGCATGTTTCTGAAAATCAAACATCGTATTAATTTGACCAGGCTTATTTACAATGGATAAAATCAAGTGTATATGTAAATCTGGATGGTGTAGGACAGCCATCTACAATTTTTAACACCTTGAGGAGGAATGGAAAGAAAATAGGTGAACGTGATTTTGATTTCCTGAAAGTCCTGAAGGGTGCATATAATGTATTGTTGAAACTGTTTTGCACTTTGCTGTTGGATTTATTCACAACTTTTACCATACGTTTACTGTAACTTTCCCAAGTGGATGAAATCTTTGATGCCAGGTTTCTGCCTCAAGTAGAAACTCGAGGGATGGGGTAAAAGAGAAAATAAATCCATGTATTTGTTTTGGGGTACATAGTCAGGAAATAGTGTTGTTCAAATGACAGTCATTTCTTTTAATATGAAATGCTTTATTTAAATGATGGTGAGTGATTGATAGCTTAGTGAGAATTTCTTTTCAAAGCAGTGACACATGTTGGAACACTTGAGCTATTTTTGTGGCATGGTCATTGTCTGGACTATACATTTTGCCGTGCCCCTAAATATCTGCTGGGTTTTGGCCAAGCAGTATGATTCTGAAAAAAAGTGGTTTGAAAATACTCAGGAGGTACTGGTTGAAGTTCACCAGATGAATGTACAGATTTTAGGGATTTAAATTTAAAGATTTATGCAACATGCTTGTTGCATAAATCTTGTATGTATTCTTGTGCCTAGAAATTACCACTCGTTCCTGGAAATGCCGGTTTGATTGGTTGTGAATCTGAGAATGAAAACAGGGAGATGATTTTCCTGTGTCCACACTGTCTGATCCTCTTAGTTTCTCTTACTTGTGTGCAAGAGGAATATGTTTCTGGTTCATGTAAATAAAGGATAAAGAATTGGGTGAGGGGAGCTTGTGAAGAAGCACCTCAGATGGAAGGTGAAAGTGCAGAAATGGTGGCTGACCATGGGATGAGAGAAAAACTGGGATAGAGACCTGGAGCTGCTAGGACTAATGATGGGAGATAATCATTTGACCCTTCTCTAGGAAGTGTGTAATAAGGGTACAATAAGGATATGAACTGCAGTATTCACAAACTGAAAAGTGTGTTAGTATAATATTTGCCTGAAGCAATAGCTGCTGAATGAGATGGCCTGCTTTTTTCAGTCACAGCATGTTGTTTACTCTTTGTTATTCCATATTTTCGTAATTTATTGTATTACCTACATGCCAGCTGATTCAGTGTCTTACTTCCCTTGGAATTGGCCAGTTTGCAGCAGCCCCTTTCTGTAGTGGCCAGGAGCAGCTTTCTGTTCTTCCACTTCTCCAACAAAAAATGGTTAATTTATTTACTTTGCATTGCAGCCTGAGTACAGAGGAGTCAATATTAGCCTGCTCTTGGTCAAGTTGATGGGGGAGCCTTGACTGTTAAATTGCCCTGGAGAGGTGTGCAGCCTCTAGGGATCAATGTGGATGTCTGTCATGTGCACGGCCTGTACCTAGCAGTGGCCACAGACAAAGCCAGGAGCAACTAATGAAGAATAATACAGAATAGGACAGAAGTGCCTAGAGGAGTGCATCATAATAATAGCTTTTCCATGCAAGCTGTTTCATTCAATTAGAGACAGTCTTGGTAGCTCAGTTGTTCACTTCTTTCTCTAACCAGAAGTTGCACAACTGCTTGTGGAAGGAACGTGCATTTGCCATAATCCGCGAGGAGGAATCTGTGGGCTGCAGAAAGGTAGAGATTTTGGTCTGTAGTTGGATTATGTTAAAATTATGTTAAAAATTGTATCTTCAGGGCAGCACTGCAGTTAACAGCAGCAGCATCAATGAGCGTGGAGCAGTGAGGCTTAGCATTCCTCAGAGTGTTGAGGAAAGAATCCAGAAATGAAGGCAAGCAGTTAATAAATACCGTGGTGTCAGAGAGGTAGTAAATCAGCCATGTGTTGGTCAGCTGAAGTCTTGGCCCAGCATTTGTTTGCATCAAGCATTTCTGTTTTGCAGCCAGAAAGGGGGATTGTTGCAAGAACAGTTTTCTGTGTCTAGAAGAAAATATAGAAAATATTCTCACCCGGGATAAAACAAGTCCTTAGGTTAGTTCTGATCTAACACTTCGTTCAAAGCATTGTCCAGGAAACTAATCCTTAGTTAAAGCTTAATTCTAGGCAATACAGACTGCAGTGTTTCTGCAGTGGCATTCAGTGGCCATGCTGAAATACCAAGAGGCTTTATTGAGCAGATGAATATTGTATTTTGAATGTAAAATTCTGATGCAATCTAAAAGTTTCTGATTTGGACATTTCTTGAGATTTTCAGGTTGTTGGTGGTATCAGTGTGAGTGATCTGTTCAGACAACAAAATAAAACCTCTATATTGGAAAAATCCTTAAATAATTGTTCTTAAAATTCAAGTGTTAATTGTGCTTCATCTAGAACAACAGTTTTATGAAAGGAGGAAGTGATAGCAACGTTTAGTATAGATTTGTCTTTCTGATTTTAGAATACTGTTAAAGATTTCTGCATCCCTAGACAGTGTAAATCCAGGCAGATTTGATGTTTGAATTAGTAATTAATTGCTTTATTAGAAACAAGTAACTATGGATAAAATCTTTAAACAAACAATTGATAACTATACCAGAAGTTGTTCAGCAGTAACAAAGGCTTCTTTGTGTTGACAAAAAGATAAGACAAAAACATTTCTGAGAAGTAACACATCTGAGTATAAAAGTAGTCCCTAAATGCCCAGATTCTTTAAAAAGGCCACACTCAGTGCAATGTTCTTAAAATTTGATAATTTCTCTCTCTCTTCTTTTTTTTTTTTTTAAAATACTTTTCTGGCTGTAACAACTATAAATATTCCACAGTTTACTGCGAGATGTATGAGAAGGTGAGACTACAAATATGGCAAATTAGAATTTGAAATCTGTCACTAGATAGTTTTAGATTATCAGAACACTGGCAGTAGTTTGGTCGAAATACTTTCAGGATGATTTGCATTTGACATCTTTTACCAGTATTTTAGCCATAATGAAGGTGTTACTGTACTTCTATGAGCTGTCAGCATCAGCAGCTTAAATGTATTTTTCTGAAATACCTTTTGTAAAATTAACTTTCAGCCATGTAAACCAAACATCCCTAGAGGTAAAAGATAATTTTGTAAAACTTGATCCTGTTTATTTTGCAGGCTACTTTTAAGCAAAAATCACTAATTATGTCAAATTGCTTAGAGCAGCAACATTATTTACTTATGATGAAGCCAATATCTCTAACCTCATTTCATGAATATTGATTTAAACCTTAGGTTCCAGAGATAGTCCAAACAATTAATCTACTAAATCACTGTTTGAAGAAACTATAAAATCAATATATAATGAAATTTGACCTTGAGTACACCTTTTCAGAGGAAGTGGCTACCATAAATCCAATGTCATTGCTTCTTGACTGTTTGAGAGTCCAACTTTCCAGACGGCATTTTCTGAAGACTTCAAAAGTGCATCCTTAAGTAATCGGTTCCCTGTACTTGTTTTCATTTTCCCTTACATGTTTTCCCTAGAGTTCTTGTTTTCTAAAGCACATTCCATGGATTGGATGGCCTTTCACTGAAAGGTTTATATGGGATGAAAGGCAGTTCTTTTGCAAAACTTGCTCTCTGCTGATGGAATAGTTACTCTGGTCTCTGTCCCGTGGAAAGTGCTGTATGGATAGTTTCCCACTGAAGTTAATGGAGCCTCATGCAGGTGCCAAATCTGCCATGATGGTTCTTGTAACCATGTCTGCAACCATATAGAAATGGCAAGTGTAAATGTAGACAGCTGTGTTGTGTAATGCGTGCATTTTTCTTTCTGTGTAATCAGATGCTTTGTTGTCCTGTATTACCACTACTGCTTATCACTTACTCCATTCCTTTTCCCTCCTTCTGCCCTTCATTTCACTGGCCATCAAATGATTTATGCCATAGCAGTATTAGAATTCTGCAATATCTGTTTCTTGTTAAAAAACTGATGCTGAAACCCCATTTATCTGTAATTCAGTAAAATACATTGATTTTTTTTATGAATAATTTTGTCCATCGTTTACCGTTCTAATTTTGTGGTGGAAATGCCTATGACTCAGCTTCTTTACTGTTGATTTTGGAAAACTAAAGTAATTATTTACTGAAGGTTCCTTTTTACTGCATAGACAGTTGGTAAAAATAGCAATTATATGGAGTATTTTTCCTTTATTTTAGTACCAGAGATGCAGGCTCTGGGACAGATTGCACGAAGAGCACATAAATGCAGGACGAACAGTTCAGGTAAGGATATTAAAATGACTGTGATATTAATGGAATTAAATTACATACATAGTAGTGGTTACCTCTGGGGTGGATCTTTACAGAGACATATCTGACAGGTGGATTTGGCAAGTACGTGGCATTGCTTTTGTTCGTTTAAAATGTAGGGATTTCTTAATTGTTTCCTATGAGGCAGATGCAGTCAGAAATGTTTCAGGATTCTTGAACAAACAACAGTTTGGAGACACTGGTCTTTTGCAACCTATCCTCTTACATTACTAAATTAGAAGACAGGGATTGCAGTAAGGGATGGTGTTAATGTTAAAGCATGATTTCAGACAAAACACAGAACATCTAAACTACTAGTTTGGTGTGCAAATATGTAAATGCATATTTCCATCAAAGGAGGAAACAGCAGACCCATTTGTCAGCATAGCATCTTCTCAGTGACTTCATGCACAGTCACCCGTAACTCAGCACACAGGGAATCTCAGTTCTGCTTCTAAAAACATGCATGTCTTGATGAAAACAATGCAGAAGCTAATGCCAAAGATCGGTCTTCACGCTGCTAAATAGCACACAGTCAAAGGTTGTCAGTACAGAGCAGTGCAAAGACCACATCTGCACCACAAAGTTTGCCGGTCCAGCTTGAGCAGCTCGTGGTTATAACGCGCTGTACTGGCAAAATTCTGGGCCAGCAGGAAAGGCATCTTGTGTTGGCTTCACAGATGGTGTTCAGAGGAGGGACAGGACCTCAGTGCTACAACAAACATTATGAGACCTGCGCTGCATCTAGACAAGCAGGCTTTGCCAGCAGGGTTAGCACAGGCCTAAAACACTGTACTTCATAATTCTAATACTGTAAATTCCCATGTTTGTTGCAGTAGTTTACTGACTCCTGTGGGAAATTAAACCAGACTAAAAATGGAAAAAAAAAGAAAATCCACAGAAGGAAAAACATAATCTTGATTGAACAACAGTGTTAGACATCTGGAGTCAGTCACCTTTTTTGAGAAATGGAAGGTGTTAATGAGCTTTTCTAGTGTAGTTGATAAGTTATATATGAAATCCACTTATTTTTCTGTTATTTGGAGGCTTGAATATTCATTTTGATTTTTCACCAGGTATTTTTGAAATTTGAATATAAGTTTATTCTTCATATCAGAAATGTCTTCCAAAGGTGGAAGTCTAATTAAAACAATGGCATTCTAACAGGTGTGGTGTAGTATGCAGGTCTTTACTATGTCTGTGCTTTATTTTCACACCTCAGGGGCAGGAAAGGCTTCTCTTGCAACTCTCTATTATCAGTAACATTTGTTTAGCAAGAAAAAGTAATCATGTTGTAGATGACATTTTTAAATACATTAAATGCTTTAGTAATAAAACGTCATATTTGTCTCTAGAAACATTAATATTTGTCTTGAACCTAAAGCCAGCCATTGTCACTTTCAGCCAAAATGAATTTTCTTACATTTTATTTAATGCTTATTGCTTTTAGATCTGGATACAAATTTTGAATTAAAGTGGTTCACATCCTGATACCCAGAGAGCAGAATAAGTAGCTGGTCCATGCAAGAAAAGTAGACTGGCTCTTTGTTTTAATTAAATAGTTAGGAGTCTGGAGTACTTGATAATAAATTATATGACATGTAGAAAGTGTTTGCTGTAAGCTGTTTAAATGTTTACCAATGGACTTGTGATCTGTTTGTTTGCGAAGAAATCAGATTAATTATTGTGATACCGAATGTTCTCTGCAGCACACACTTTGCTCTCAAAATTAGATGTTGTAAAAATACATTAGGAATCCCTAAGTCAATATTGACCCAAGGCATCCGCCACAGGTTTTAGACAAATATATGCACAGCCACTCTACATTTAATCCATGTGCACATAATTAGCCATTTTTCTGAATTTTCAGTTTACCCAGAATAATTACTTCTGTTGTACTTTTGATGATGGTCAAAATTATAATAGAAGTATAGATGAGCATAGATGTGTATCTCTTCTTTCTGGTGACTGGACGCCACATTAAAAACTTCTAAAAAGGAAAGTGAGGAAACTGGGGAGATCTTTGTATAGGGCACGATGACAGCCTTTCAGAAATGCTGAGAAAATAGCTCTTGTATACTGTGTATTAGTTTTCATGAATGTGCTCTTGTAGACTTTTGTTCTTAATCCACAGACTCCTTAAAATATGAAGGCTTGAATAAATAGACAGTTTTGCTGGGCTTTGCCCACATATATGCTGTTAATTATTGAAAGATTCAGGCTACTTTCAACGAAATGTCAGTATTTGGTTATAACACCTAAGGACTGCCTTCATCATACTTGTAGAGTGGAAGAAAACTGCGTGAATGATCCAGCTTCAGTCTATATTCAGCCCACAAAAGGGCTCTGTTCTGCAAAGCATACCTGTGCTGATGTAGCCTCTCCACTGTCCTCTAACCTGAAAAGTTACGTGAATAATTTTTTTTTCTTTTTCACTTCTGTGTTTTCCATTTCAACAGAAAATGGTTTGCAAGTAAAAGGTGGTTTTTAGTCAGCTCTCTTCTGCATAAATCTTCAAAGCTTAGTTTTATTGCTCTTGTCTTCTGTACGATATATAAAATGATGCCTTCTTTAAACTAAGTATCTTTCTGGAATACTACACAAACCCACTGGGAGAGCATGAGAAGCATGGCAGATGAGCTTATTGCTGCAGGAGATTGTTTATGGTATCAATGAAGCATCATGTAAAATGAGCTCACTGTTGCAGCCTGTGTCCATGTGTAGGGTAAATACACCCTCAAACTCAAGAGTTTCTTTGCTCTATGCCAAGACGTTTGTAACATATATCCTTTTTTACATTATTTTGAACAAATTCCAGAGAAGATGTCTGAATACAATGTTACACGTGCACAGCTAAGCTACTGCAGCACTTTCTTAAAAATCATATTTATGTTTGAGAGGGTTTAAGGTGGTGGATTTGTTCAGAGGTGCCATTTACTTCTTGATTTAAAGCAACAACATGTGGAATGGAGGGAGAGTTGACAGTGATTAACACGTGGAAGACAGGAGATAAAGGGAAAAAGGGACTGATTTGTTGGATGTGACGGATCCAGTGTCATCCACTTAGTATTTCAGCATGAAGAGTTTAAACTATTGGAAAATGTACGTGACATTACAGTTAATGATAATACAACCAAAAAGAAGAAAAAGAGAATGTTGGTGGCAGAGGCTGAGTGTGATAATGGCATGACCAGCATGACTGGGTTAGCTGGTAGTGTTGGGAGCAATATAGGCTGATGGGGATAGGGTAAGAGAAGTGCTGATGTTTCTGAGTGCTCCGGGAACATCAGTTTTCCATAACTGGTAGAGGTATCCGATGTTACATGGAAATAATCCTACAGCTCAGATCCCTGCTGCCTTTTTAAGGGTTTTGGTCCCATCTCAGCCCTTTGGCATTTGTACGTGAACCTGGTGTTTATCCCGGGTGCCTCATGTTGTGTCAGTGCTGAAGCACTCTCTTTGCTGCTACTTCTTACTCTTCTGTATGAATAAGGTTTATGTCTGAATAAGGTTTATTTGTTTGCTGAAAATTGCTGTTAAGACTTCTGAATTCCTTAGGGAGTCTGTTACTTTTCTCATATGTCCAGGACATCTGTAGAGGAAGTCCCATTCATAAACCAATTAGAAGGAGCAGAATATGGGAAGATACTTTGTGATTTTTTTTAAGATAATTCAGAAAGATGAATACTTAAAATAATTATTTCTCTTATTTAAAACTGTGTGCTGAATAACAAGGTTAAGATTAATGGACAGATGTGTAGTCATTTTCAGCAACAATGAAAAAAAGAGTTTAAGTGAAGCCATCCTTTGGCTCATTTGTCTCCTTTTGTATTTTGCTTTATGATAGAAATTTATAAATTACTCTTTATTTTTTATTGAATGTGTGTGTAAAGATTTTGAAAAGAATGGAAAAGTGGTGCAACTTCATTATGTGTGACTTCTCTGTTTCTTTCCATTTCAGACGTGTTGATAGTCAATAGATTCACAGTACTTGTGAAAACCATGACGCTTGTTATTTACTTTTCTGATAAAAACCCACATTATATTTATTCACATAATACAGTGAATTTGCCATCCTGGTAGATCATCCAGACTTACCTCCAAATTTGTGAACACTTCAGAAAAATTTGGCTCAGACTTGGTGTCCCTACCTCAGTTCTGCATCTATTCAAGAAGAACAGTGAATCTTACTCCAGTGAAGTCTTTTGAGACCTAGGGATGAAAACACTACATAATAGCTATATAATGTTAGGGTTGTTTGTTTGTTTTTTTTAATATAAAAAATATGCAGCCAGCATAAAGATGGGGGAGAGTAAGGGATTCTGGTGGAGAGAACAGAATTAGAATTCATAATGATGTTTAGAAAAGGTCTGAAAAATCAGTGTGGTTAAGAATAAGAAGGGCAATCATTGGCTATATAGATCCAGGATGGGAAGCTGTTGGGGGCAGCACTTCTGCAGAAGAGGACTTGAGGGACATGGAGTAAAAATGAACCAATGGTGTGGTATTGATACAGAAAAAGCCAAATAATGTAGTGGGAAGCATCAGCGGGAGGGTGGCCAGTGTGGTCTCATACAGTCTCCTTGGTCAGCAGTAGTAGGATCCCAGGTGAAAGTCCATTTTGGGTTCCACACTTTTAAGGAAGCTATGGACTGGTTAGAGAGCATTCAGGATTTGGTTTTGGAAGTTGACAGATTAATGCTACAAATATTACAAGGAAAAATTCTATGTCTTTTGGGATGAATTTGCTGAGTTCAAAACTCAGGAGCTTCCATAAATGAAAACAGGTTTTTGTATTACCTTCCTTGCCAAGTAAGCTTGGTTTTAAAAGTGGAAACAGTTGGGAAGAGGGTGATATACTTTTATGCTGTACCCAGAAATTAAACTCAGTCCCGTTAAAATGATTATGAAAAGAAGGCACAGTCATTTGCATATCCATAATATTTATCGTGTTACACCCTGGTGAGCTCCTAAGATGTGTCTCCTCGCAGCAGGGCTTAGCTTTCTTGCTAGGCTGAATCCATTTAGCTTCTGATTAATTGACAGTAAATGGAACAAGAGTCCTCTTTCCAAAACCACAAAGGAAGAGGTACTAATAAATTTCACCCAGTGGGCTAATATGCCCATCTGATTCTTCCGTCTTCTTTCTCACAAATATTTTTCTTTGATCAGCAAGGTATTAATGACCAGTGAAAGCGAGGACCTGATTTAAGCCATTCCTTAGAGTGAGTAGTTCGTATCTCTTTGGTCCAGGGTCTTTGAAAACTCCAGCAGCAAGTTAGTGGTTGTGCTGTGTCGGTTGTTGCACAGTAACCATCCTCATTATACTCATGTATTGGCTATTCTGGTGCCTTGCCCCAGCTGCAACTGCTGTGGTACAAATCCCTAGCAGAGCTTTCTTTTAAGTCGGTTTCAACTGGGAAATTTTCCTTTTTTTTAAAAAAAAGAAATGTATTCCAAACTCACTGTTGTCACTGTTTCACAACATGTTTTTGTTTGGCAAGTTGTTTTGTCTTTGTTATGGCCAAACACAGAATATTTTTCTTTTTCTCCCTGAAACAAAACATCAGCTTCATTTGGTCCCCTGCATAGAATTCTCTCAAAATAAAGAATTAAATGTTGTGGCTAGATAGTGCGTCTAGATCATAGAATCACAGAATCATCTAGGTTGGAAAAGACCCATGGGATCATCCTGTCCAACCATTCACCCTACTCTCCAAGTTCACCCCTAGACCCTATCCCCCAACACTACATCTAAGCAATTCGTAAACACATCCAGGGATGGCGACTCAATCACCTCCCTGGGCAGCCTATTCCAATATCCCACCACTCTTTCCATGAAGAACTTTTTCCTAGTGTCCAGTCTAAACCTACCTTGTTTCAGCTTGAAAGTCTAAACCTACCTCATTTCAGGTTGAAATCCACAACCTCCAACTACCCCAAAACTATCATTTTCATTTGGTAAAGACAACCTCAGGAACAAAGGAGAAGGGTTCCTTTTTTTTATTATTTTAGCTTATGTTTTTTTTTAAAAAAAGGATGAATATATTTGTTTGATTGGATAGTCCAGATTGTCTTTCAGATTGTCTTTTAAATGAAATTCCAATGTTTTATAAACAGAATTTTGTCATGCTGTGGACTATGAGAGTGCTGACATTCTCCCTTTGTCAGTGCTTATGGGCAGACCACGGGAGGAAGAGAACAGAAAGTGCAAGGTAGATAAAGATGAGAAATGTATGAGCAAAATTATTGGGTACCATGTTTCTAATTCAACTCAGGATCTTACAGAGTTCTTTTTTGTATCTTCTTTTTTTTTTTTTTTTTTATTTTTAATCACCTGGGGTCAGCCTTAAATAATGCAGCCTAAGTTGGCTAGGTACTCTTAATTTATACTCTTAGTACTTTGACAAATGATTTTTACATATCAGTAGTTTTTTCTTTGGTTGCCTAATATGGATTATGCAGTGTTACTTCAGTTGAATTAATTTCCTCCTTCTTTAATTATATTTCTACTTTTTTTTTTACTAAATATATATATAATTTCTACTAGTGTATATAACCAAGTCCCATCTAGTTCCCACTTCTCCAGATAAGTAATATTGCCTTTCTAAGACATCACCTGTAGCTGGTTTTTATTACCAAGGAAAGCATTTTTTTCCCTAAAAGCTCACTGCTGTTAATCCCTTCTCTCATTCTGTGAGAGAAATAATAAAAACAATTGGTAAATAGTGCAATAAATAATATATTACCTTGTAATGCAGTGAATAACTTTTTTTATAATTAGATAAAAACTCCATCCGAAAATGATAAGCAGTATAATTTAAACTATAAATTTATTATTTTCATTTGTAGAAAAAGAAAAGTTGTATGCATTTTTAGATTTTAAAAGCCAATAAAAGGCAATAAAAAAATCCTCTATTTTTATTGTGGACAGAAATTTATCTCACAGGAGATACCTGCACACAGACTTCTTGCTCATTGTGAATAGTTTATATCTTCACAAAACTCTTGTAACTGAAGAAATATTTATGTGTTTTATTAAATTGGATTATCCAATCAAACAAATATATTCATCCTTTCTTTAAAAAACCCCATACATTAAAATGAAAAAAAAAAAAGGAACCCTTCTCCTTTGTTCCTGAGGTTGTCTTTACCAAATGAAAATGATAGTTTCGGGGTAGTTGGAGGTTGCGGATGATTGTATCCTAAGTTCTGGAATCACCACAGTTGCTTATTAAAAAAAGCAAATTTTGAGAAGCAATCACTGACTTTATTTGGATATTATTTTGACTTGTGGCATCTTGTGTAAATACTTTGGCAAAGGCCTAAATTGATCACAGGAACTGAAATAACCAGTTGGCTGATGCTGTGGGTAAATTAGTTCACCAGAAAAGTTAACAGGTACCATTCTGCTCTGGCTGAGGTAACTAAATCAGGGTCTTGTTAATATTGTTGTTGGCTACAGGACCGTCATCTACCTTGGGAAGAGTAGGAGGTGAGACATTCACTCAAAAGACATCACTTTTAGGTTGAGCTACCTAAGGTGAGGATGAGCCCTGCTCTGCGGAGTGCTGTATTTTTCATGGTGTGACATCTGTAATAGCATTCTAAAAAGACCAGGGAATAGTAGTGGGGCACAGAGTCTGGGAGACCCAGGAGGGGTTTGAGGAGAGGATTCACAGTGTTATCGGAGGCACGGGCTTTTATAGCAACTGGGGTGTCTTTGACAGGCCAACCAGCTGCAGTCAGGGAGTGCAGTCTGGAAAAGAAAATGGATGTAGATGAGAGGTGACCTGGAACATAGGGATTTCTTGAAACCTGGGACTTTTGAAGGTTTTATTTGGTCTTAGTTTATTAAAACTCTGAAATGGCACTTTTTAATTATTATTTAAAGGTAATAAAGATGATAGTTGCTTCCCAGCCACTGAAGCTATCTGGTGCTTTTATGTAGTAAACTACAAAATAACTCTTAAAACTGTTACAGCAACTCCGTGCCAATATGAGAGAGATGGAGAAACTCTGTTTGCGAGTGCGACAGGAAGACATCCTGCTTCTGCAGAGAATGATAAATCCTGTTAAAGAGGAGGCTTCATCTGCCATAAGAGACTTCCTGCAGCTCCATTCTGAATCTGCCGAAGAACTTAAAAGGCAGCTTGAAGGACAGGAGGATGCCTCTTTATCCAGATCTTTAACTGTAGGAGGAGGTAGGAGAATTTAATTTCTGTATCTGTTGTATCTGTATCGTTGTATCCAGGATGCAATTTCTCTGAGCAGATATAAATTAAATAAATCAGATTTCCATTGAATAATAATTGTTAATCAAGAAATGGATTTCTTTCCCTCCACAACAATTTTCTCACTACCTGTTAATGACTTTTGATAAGTGGAGAGTGCTTTAATTAAGTATCTTAAATTAAATAGCTGTGGTCTTCCAAGAGAGAGATCCCATAGTCTTGGATCTTGAAATAGAAGACTGTTCATAGGAAGTCATTTTAGGCCATTTTCATTGGATTAGTAGTTGCAGCATCAAGAATATGACAATTTTTATATGACAGACAGTATAATACACCAGTGCTGAAATACACGGGAGAGGAGCAAGTCTCTCTATAGAAGGAACCTCTCCTCCTGTAGCATTTTAACTTGGTAACTGACAAGAAAGCAGAAAACAGTATAAATCCATTTAAATAAAAAGTTTTTGGAAACACACTATAACATGGTACAAGTCAGACATGTTTGCTCTTTTTAACTCCTTCCTGCACAAAATGTCTTTTCATTCCTTCTTCTACCGTTCTGGCTTCAGGGGAAGCCCTTATTATGCCCTGGCATGAGCTAGTGTTGTCTGCAAATGCTCTGTAAGAAAGTTGGTTACATCAGGATTAAATCCTTCCACATAACTGTAATTAGTTTGATCTCTGCTGTAGCAGTATTTTTAAAAATGGTTTGAAAAGGTAATATGTCTTAACATTTAAAGAGTATTCTCAATCAATGGCATTGTAGAAGAACTTGCCATGAAATTTGATTTCATGACTCATGACCCTTTTTTTTTTTTTTACATAAAGAAATACAAGAACTCTTTCAAGTGTGATTCACAAGCTAGAGAGTTTAATGATGGAATGGAGAAAAGAAAAGTAGATTTGAAGACTGGGCTTGCTTTCAGGAATGTCATGCAGTAGTATCAGAAAGCCTTATGAATGTCAAGATATATCAAATATAGAACCATAGAATGGTTTGAGTTGGAAGGACCTTTGAAGGTCTAGTCCATTCTCCCTGCCATGGGCAGGGACATCTTTCACTAGACCAGGTTGCTCAGAGCCCTGTCCAGCCTGGCCTTGAACATTTCCAGGGATGGGGCATCCACAGCCTCTCTGGGCAACCTGTTCCAGGGTCTCACCACTCTCATCATAAAATGTTTTGTCTTGTTAGCAGGCCAATAAAAATGACTGCATTGACATTTGAGATATGAATATTGACTTTTTCAGCACCTTCAACATCTTGTAGTTGATTGTTCAGTAGTTTGTTGTAATATCTTTGTGGATTTCAAAGTCTGGCTATTTGCTGTATTCTCTTTTCCCTCCAAAAAAGGAAGATAATAGGTGATTCTGTTGTTTTGCAGTCCTCTCGTTCCTCCTTATTCAAGTTCCTAGAAATATGATTAACTTTCAGAGGCTGTTTCTTAAATACTTCAGAGTGAATTTCGTGAAACCCTCAGGACTTGAATAGATCTAGCTCATCTAAGTATTTTTAACCTGGTCTCTCTACGTTTCAGCCTACCCTTTTCTTTCCTTTCTTGTTTAAATTAATTGCATCAACTACCTGATTACAGCTACCAGTTTGTTTAAAGACTCTTTAAACAGCTCTTCTGCAGTCCTGCATCCTTTAGGAACTCATTCCCCAGAGTTTGTATTAATGAGTTGGATTAATTTGTTGATAGCTCATAGTCTTCAATCTTTTACTCTGGGTTTTAGAGTAGTGAGCTCTGGTATTCAGTGATCCCCTTCTTCCATATTAGCCATTGCTTTTGGGCTCTTTGTGAGCTCTTCTTTACAATCAGAATTAAATTTAAAATATCTCTTCTTTTGGTGACTTTCTGCAGTTGTCCTCAACACATGCTGGTATTTCATTGGAAAGGCCTTGTCCTGGCTTATTGCTTTTCTAACAGTTACATAGGTGGTAAATGGGAACTGGAATATAATTTCAAAGAACAGAACTGCTTTTTTAATATGAAATATCTTTTAAAGTATGGAGGACAGTGAGCTTGACAGCATTTCAGAAAGACAAGACATTGATCAGAAAGATTGGGATGAGAAGAACAGAAAAATATTACTGGAATGACATGCTGCTCCTGCAAGTCCGCTCAGAATATGGAAATAATTCACCCCATTTAAAGTGGAAAGTGCAGACAGGCAGACAACTAAATACGATTCAACAGATACTCAAGTTTGCCTGCTTCCGAAAGCAGCTCTGCTGAATTGCTAACACAGATGCAATATCTTGTATTCTTTTCTGCTTAGAGGCTGCAGCCCTGAAAGCAAATCTTGGCTGCTGATCTTAATCAAAGGAGCCTCAGTATGCCCATTCTTTGTAGCATGTTGCCTGCCATCTGGTAGAGAAGGAAGGAGTTTACAAATTCAAATTGCCCATTTCCAAGTCTCCTCAGTGATACAATGTAGTGCCTTCCCCCTTCCACCCTCCTCGGCTGAGGTCCAATAGAAATGGAATTTAATTGCATTTTAAACAAATATTAACAAAAGGTGAGACTCCACTCTTAAAATTACTAAAATCTTTTAAGCAACATATTGAATCTTCCAGAGCATTAGATTTTTATCTTGAGTGTAATGAGGTGCGAAGCTGCTCTATGGAATCCGCAGAGGTATTTTGTATCACTGCATTTCTGTGGAGATGCTGTAAGTGAACTTGTGGAGCCACTTCCATTCTCAGTTCTATTAAAATTGGTTAGAGTTGTTAAAACATGAACTAGTGAATAGAAATTTCTTACTCATACTTTCAGCCCAAATGTGACTTCACCTTCTCTTACCCTTCTTGTTCTTTACCTTAGTTTTTTGAAGTGAGAATTTTCTTGAGGATTTTTTCCCCCTAATTTTTAGTCACTAGAAAAATGATCACAGTGTAACCCTATGTACAATTTTAAGTTTTCTTGAATATGCATCATACAAAACTTCAGCATCATTTCTGTCCTTTGAACGATGTGCTTTTTCTAGGATAGGTCAGCATAGGTTGTTAAGGGTAGACCACAGTAGGGAACAAAATTTGTGAGAATGCAATTTTGTTTAGTGAGGTTTTTTTTTCCTTTTGAATTAGAATATTTTAATTTAAATCAATTTGGAATGCATGAGGCTGATTAGGAAAGAGTATGCTTTTCTTGGCAGAAAAATCTTGATTTTGAAATAGGCTTATGAAGGATTGAAATGGAAAAAAATACTCCAAACCAATGTTAAATGTCAGAATATGTAGCAGAATTGGTTTCTGCAAAAGTGCACACATTTGGATATATGATTATTTATCTTGAAATAGGAAAAGCAGTATTTTAGAAGTGAGTATTTATCATTAATTAATCTGATGTTATAAACCAAAAATATGTTTGGAAGAACAAGTGATTGTAGAAGGTGAAAAGCCTTCCATGTCTGGATTCTTAAGGAAAAGCAGTACAAATAATTGGAAAGAAAAGCAAGCCCAAAAGAAAACCCCAAGTTGCTTACTCCACTGTCATTACTTCGCTACTCTGCTTACTTAGTAATGATGGCCGAGTATCAGCTTCATTGATGTTAGACTTCTGCTCATCTGAGGATAGGAAGATTGGGTCCTTAATGTATTTTGAGATACTGAGATAACAATGTTGACAAATGGACAAATGTTATGAAAATTTGTAATTTTTATTTTATCTTAAATTAGTTCCATGAATAAGCATGCAGTATTACTGATTTTTAAAATTCATTATTGTTTTTATTTGTTTTCCATTGTTCATATCTGTTGTAATAACAGTTCTGTAATATTACAGTACCTCAGCACATTGCTTGTTTCTAAAAAAGATTTTAATGCAATATTTATACTTGACTATTGTTAGACATATCTAACCAGTCTTCCCCATATTAAGTTTTCTCTCAATGCTCCCCTCCCAAGGAAGAAAAAACATCAGTGTCCTGCTCAAGTAGCTTTCTTCCTTTAGAAATGGAAGGCATCTAAATGAACATGCTCTTCACAGGGTGTTTACATACATACCTTCTCCAGTCTGCTTTTCATATTCATAGGGTATTCCTTAAACCTGGCTATGACAAGCCAAACATGTCTGTCACTATTCTTTATTACCACTTAACTACTTGTCCATAATCATGCACGTGTCCATTACATCCCTAGTGGCTCAGGACTGGGCTGTTTGACTGGAGGAGGTACGTGTGTGTCTGTTCATTAGATCTGCTCTCCCCATGCCACCTGGCTATCTCTCATTCCCTTTTTTCCACCATACTTTTTCCTAATGTCTTCTGCATTCACTCCAGGTGATTTAGAAAGGAAGATACTTGAGACTGTGTCCTTTACCCTGCTGGGCTGTAAATGATTGTCATCTTCACCGTACCACTACCCAGATGGATCCAGCACTGAATGCTGGGCAGTGTGGTACTTGGTTTTCACTGTTTTTACTTTAAAAACCTTTTCTTCCAGCTTCTTTTAGTCCCAAATGGCTGAAAGTCAGAGCAGTAGCATAAAAATCAATCATTAAATGAGTAACTGTCTGTTCAGTTGTGGAAGCACATTGTTTTCCCGTGTTTGTATGTAAATGAAAAGTTTTTGCCCCAAGCTCAGTTTTCTTAGCTCAGTTGATACAAAATTAACTGACCTTGAATTCAGTAGCACATAATTTAGTATCATTCTCAGAACCGATTGTGAAAGTGTAATAATATAAATTAATCCATTTCTTTGGCAATGGCTTCCTTTTAAGAAACGGTGTAGTGCTGTAAGACTTTTCTGTACATGATCATTTTCACGGCTGTTGCTTGTCTTGAATTAGGTTAAATATCAATCTATCCTTGAGAAAGAGTGATAAACTTTGCACATCACCTACATTCTGATTCGGTGCATTTATTTGTAAGCATCACGTTTCTCATTCAGAAACTTTATGTAGCGTGGAAGTGAAGGACGGCTCCCAAAGTTTAATCCAGCTCTCCTCCCGCCTTCCCAAAATACCTCAGGAAGAAAATGCAGCTGAGTCCTGGGAATCTTTGGAAGGGGTAGGTCAGAACTCCCTTACTACCACATTGGTGATCATGTTTTTAGCAACTATTACAAAATAACATTTGTTTTTTTATTTGTAGGACTTGATTCAGCTTAGCCAGTTGGTGACTGATTTTTCTCTCCTAGTCAGCGTAAGTATTAATCCTGCATTCTGTCCTAGAGTCTTGTACAAAACCAGGGCAGATAGGTCACAAAGATGAGCAATACTTCTGCCCATAGTCTGAACATAGACTGAGCTAGTATCACTTGATCAAAGTAACAGAACAGCAGAATATCATTACCTGAACTTACTCAGTCCAGTATTCAAGACTAGAAAATCCTAGTCACTGTTGGGAACCTCTGGAGAGGGCCAGTAGAGGCAGAGCAGTTTCCTCACAGTGAGCTAAGATGCCTGCATGAAGGTGCTATCTTTGCTACCTGGGACCTGTGGTAAATACATCTATGGTTTCAAAGACAGTACGTTAAGATACTTTCCAGAGTCATAGGTGATGCATAGAATGTTTACAACAAATTAGCTGTAAGGTGAAAGGTTTTCTTTTGATTTTCAAGTGCCAACAGAAAAATAAAGTTCAAAAGCATTAGTTTAACTACTCAGCTGCCCCTTCTGGTGAGTAAGCTAACGGCTTCTCCTGCCCTGCGTCAGCGACTCATTGCTACAGGTATCTTTGTGGCTCTCCTGTTGATTCAGACTCTTGTCAAGGTGAGGAGGCAATACTCTCCTGTTTCAGCACTAGTGCTGGTAATTTCTCTTAAGTTCTTGTCACCAGAGCAACACCTGATGTTCTAGCCAGTGCCCTTGGCCACAAGCTGAACCATAGTAGAAGGTCTACGGTGTAAACCACAAGAGTTCTACCCAGGTCCCATTCACTTTTACTATTTCTAGCCATACTGGTGGCAGTGCCTTCACTGCACAGGGTGGGTCTTTATCAAAAACTTTTTCTCAATTAATCAGGAATACTGGGAAAATATGAAGTTTCCCTCACCTTTATCAGATTGCCCTTTCTCTGCTCTCACAAAGCTGCCAAAAACTTTGTATCATCCACACTCTGTTCCCACTATTTAGTTGTTCCATGCCACAGCAAATTTAAATCCACAGTTTAAATCTCCTCATCTCTGGGGAGAGTTCTTTAATCTCCTTGCTGTTGGGTTAGTTGGGATGGGTAAGCTAAATTTTAACCTTGCTGCTTCTTCACTTAATACTAAGAAAAAGGTTAAGATACATTAGGCTGGAGTGGGACTGCAAAACCTGTTACTCCATAGCCTAAATGTTAGCAGCTTTAGTTAAACAGGACAAGTTCCCGTTCCAAGGACTTCCTGGATTTTACACGTCACGATCATTAGAGGTAACAGCAAGCACCTAAAGTGTGTGGATTGGATGGCAGATGAAGGGACAAGAGCTGGTGGATTCATCGGTTTCTGAATTAGAAAGAGGAAAAAAGTACACAGTGCCCCTTCTTGTAAGGTGACCGTTACCCATCGCATTATTTTATGACATAAACCAGCCTGTGCACTTCTGAAATTAAAATAAGAACCAACAAACCCACAACCCCCCTTTATCCTCCGCTCCAGTGTTCTCTGAGAGAGACTGCAGGGGAATCTGACTGCATTTGCTGGAACGTTCATGTAAAATGAAAACAGTAAAATACAGAGCAACATCAAGTGTATTTTCAGTACCGACACTACTCTATTTGTGAAGTCGAGTCAGTGTTTTATAATGACATCATTAAACACTTCCATTTAGGTTTCTTAGTGCAGCTTTTTATGTTGGGAGTTGGTACTGATCTTACAAATGCTCTTTATAGAAAAAATTGTTTTTGAATGTGAAACTCGTCAGGAAACAAAAAGGCTAGTTTGGGATATTTTTCCCTTTGGAATGGGAGTTCATCTATTCACAGAAAAGATTCAGAGATGGTGTTTGGCTTGTTTTCTCCAACTGCAGCAACACATCGTATAATACCCCCACCTTATTATTACTTAATAGTTCAGATTTTTTAAAAGTAAGTTTGTAGTTTCAGCACAGTTTATCAGCTGCTATTAATGAACCACTATTAAGGCTGCACGGCTGCAGTGTGTAGCAGATGAAAGCGGCTGTGGGGCCCTGATTACAGGCATTTAGATGGTGTGTATTGGCTCACTGCTGCTTCCCAGCAGGTCACCTCACTCATAATTCCTTTGCATCTAGTCTCAGCAGGAGAAGATTGACAGGATTGAAGACCATGTCAACAGTGCTGCTGTGAATGTTGAAGAGGGAACCAAAAGCTTGGGGAAGGTAGGGATCTGCTCCTGCTGGTGAATCAATGGTACTCTGCCTCCCAGCAATCCTCTGTATTAACCCCATTGATCTGCCGTCTTTAATGCCGAGGGAGCCAGCAATTAAGGAAATACGGAAGAAATGACCCACAGGTAGCAGGGGAAAAAAAGTAAATTGATCTCTCTTGTAATTTTCTATCATATCCAAGCTACTAGGAGATACAAGAGGGTTTTGGGTTTTTTTTTGCTTGTTTTTTTTTTTTACACTATCCTGATACTACTTTGGTTTACCTGCAAAAAGAAGCGCATTCAATGATTGGCTCATGACAATCGAATAAATGGAAAACAACAGGTTGATAAGAACATGCAAATTCAATCTGGTTCTGTGTAGATGTCAGTGGTAGTGCTAATAAACCACAAACCTAAATTCAGACGTTGCTGAAAAGTCTGAGCATTTCCTCAGTTTCCCATTTGATTTAACGACAGAGACCAGGTAATAACTAGTGGACGTGATCAGCCAGAACCATGTAAAAGGACGTGGTTCACAACTGCACAGATGAGAACTCAGAATTGAGCTGGTTTTAGTATGTTCTGTCCTACACATGGGATAGTAGATCAGTTTTTTTTAAGTACTAATTTGTAAAGTTTATTTATCACTGAGCATTCAAGTCATTGCCAAGAGCAATGAGGGGAAAATGTGCATCACCACAGGCAAGTATTCTAACTCTTTTTATTTTTTTCTCTTTACAGGCTGCAAAATACAAGCTGGCAGCTCTGCCTGTGGCAGGTGCAGTCATTGGTGGAGTGGTGGGGGGTCCTATTGGTCTCCTTGCAGGCTTCAAAGTGGCAGGAATTGCAGCTGCACTTGGTGGTGGGATTTTGGGTTTCACGGGTGGAAAATTGATACAAAGAAGAAAACAAAAAATGATTGAGCAGGTCTCTTCCAGCTGTCCAGAGCTTTCTTGCCAAAGCGTCAAAAAATCCATCTGAAGTGTCGATTGATTATGGCTTTAGGAACAAAGGTGTAGTAGCCGCGCTAATGACAGACTCGCAGCCTTACGCTTCAGTACAAGGCCGAGTTGTGTGCATTTTGACAACAGTACTGTTACTTGGGAGGGGGAGAACGGTCATGGCAGAATTTCTCTTTTCAGATACGGTGACATCAGTCCTTTGAAAATTATACAGATAACTTTTAATTACAAAATTCCTAGGTGATCTATATGCACAGCTGTAATGAAGGGCGAGAGATGCTTCATGCCAAATTTGCACAAAGTGTCTCGCAGACAATACAAAGAGCTATTTGGAAACCCCTAGTGCTTTCCCATGAAGCTGGAGTTTTTATTAGAGTGCTCCAAAGAGAAAGAAATAAGCTCCATCTGTCTTTCGTGGTCATAGTACTTCAAATTTACTTTCATTCACCTGGATTCCCAAACTCCCGTGTATACCCCCAAGGTACAACTGAATACACCTGTGTGGTAGTGCACAGGGAAGTGTTGGCTGCTATAAGAAAAGGTGAAAATGTTGGGTGAAGCTGTGGAAAAAACTCTTCTGCATATCCCATGTCTGCCTCCATCAGCCAAATCAATCAGATCAGCAGCGTAAACCACTTTTTCCTTTTTTTTTGCTTGCTTTTTTAATTTGCAAGCTCCTCATCTTGTTCAAAGTGTAGTTAAACAGGCTAAGCAGCAACACTACAGGACTGCTACTGGAGAACAGTAATTTTCCACGGCTGTTGAACGCCTTGACTTGTCCCAAGAATGCCATACACGATGAAGTGCCAAGCCCTTCAGAGCCTGAAGCTCCAGCTTACTTAAGCAGCGCTCACTGCTCAATGGTGCCCCTGCTTCTCATCTCCTGCCACCAGCAGCAATCTGGTAGGAGAGCTAAGCAGCTTCGTTGGAAGGCACTGCTGCAGGCAGGCTCCATTCCTCAAGTCTTTATTACCCCTTAAGGGTGGCATCAGTCAGTAGGTCAAAGGATGGTGAAGCACCTTTAAATGGGGCCAGCGTGAGCTGATGCCCCCGGACCATGGCATTGTTCGGAAAATACCAACCTGATCCTGTTTACAAGTTAACCACGCTTGTTGGGGCCAGCTGCACACCTTCTGCGTGCTGCTCAGTTCTGAAAATGTCACTTCCACCCACACTGGAGAGGAGCTTCTCAGCCTTTTCAAGACTTTGGGACATGCCGTGGAGCCTTCACACAGTGAGATGCTGGTGGTAGTGCTTTTGCTAGCTTTGCATAGCTGATGCCTGTTACTCTTACCATCCTTGTTTTGCTGCTTGAGAAGCTTTTTGCCTCGGAAACTTACTGTTAAATATGGAAGTGTTAATGTGTTTTTACTGTCACATAATCTAGTATTCAGCACATGGTCCTACCTCCATCCTTCCAGCACAGTTCCCACACTACTGCTACTATGCTCGGGGGAACAGAATTTGAGGTTGGGACGCTGCTTTTTAAAGTTTTTAGATTGTGCACTTCATCCAGAGCTCTACTTGGATGAGCTGATCCAGTTTTATTAGGTGAGCACTGAAGTCAGTGTTAAGGCTCCCTAGCAGGGAACACTAAGGAAGCATACTACAGAAAGTCTTCCCTTAACCCGTACTTGGATATCATCACTGGAAATGACTGTCTGCGAGTGACTGATGACAGGGTTTTGTGCCTAGAGCCATTGTAAGCAACTGTTAGCTACAGCACAAGTATCTTTTTCTGAACAGTTCTTCCTTATTTTAAAAATGCCATTGGACTTTCTATCAGAGGATTGTGTCTATTTTAAGTAGGTCTGAGGCTCAGGGAAGCAACATCTGCAAGAACGGTTCTCACAAGTAATCATGACAACTGTCAAAACTGTGTGAGTTAAAGCCACTGTGCCTGTGTCTGCAAAATCAGCTGGAGGGGAAACGTGACCCACCTAATTCAGCTCGTTTGCTCCTGTCAGGCAACCAGCTCATTTCCTTAAACGCATCTACTTGGGCTGTAAACACATTTAATAAGCTTTTAACAACTTCATACTAAGACTGCTTGTTTCTTTGACATGCAATTTCTACATTTAAAGGAAGAAACTAAGGAAAAGAATGTTCTTAATCAGAAACTGTGGTTGAATCTTTGTATGATTTTAAAAAGCTATCTCTGCTTTCCTACTGTTTTCTTCGAAACCTTGTGCATTGAAATGTCAGCAGCCACAGCAGACACACTGTGGACTCCACCCTCTCCCCCAAGCTGGACAAATGCCAGGACAATCTCAGTTCATAAAACTGAATTCCAGCCTCAGCTTATACAAATTCAGCTTGGCGTGCATTCATTTTAGGAAGCGTCTAGCACAAAACTTCTTCCTCCTTGTGTACTTAAGCGATTTCAAAACATTGTGTAGAGGCTGGACTTGGGAGACTGTTATTTATGCTATGCTTTTTTTTAAAATAGGTGGGTTCTTTACATATGTGAAGAAACATGGGCAGCTGAGTAACCCAGCTAGCATTGATCCTGCTAGGTGTGTCAGTCAGAAGAAATGTAAGATCCGAATAATTCAGACCAAATAAAAATTTTCACCTCTGAGACTGGTTGCAGCATTTACTGAGAACACCGGGGTTTATTTCCTTTTGGCATCTAAAATAGTGAACCCTCACAAATTTTACATTATTAAAATGATTGCATTAGCAAGGTTTAAGAATCCTGTATTGAGTTACCAAATGCATGCTTCAGCTAGGGAAATATTTACATTGACTGAAAGTAACACAGGTTCCTAAAATTGTAACTCCCACCCAAGCTCAGGAATGGACTCCTCCCTTTCAGTTAAAAAGAAAGATGGAATGGATAACAGCGTGAATGGTGTTTGGTAACTTCCCCCAGAAGCTTGAGAAGGGTTGAAGGGAGCAGTGAGCTGAGCAGCAGCTGGTTAAAACCACCACTGTAGCTGAACTGAGGTGAAGGGCTCAGTGTGAAATGCAGCTCACATTTGGTCCAGTGCTCAATCTCTAGGCAAAGTCTCCGTTATCACAGGATACTTAAAAGCTCAGTTGATTCTCAACATCATACTGGGCAAGCATTCCTAGACGGTAGCTCTTCAACCAAGTAGAAAAAAATAACTCAAAAGGTTGGTAGAGCCAGGCTGGTGATCATCAAAAACCCAGGAGAATCTAGTCCAGCTCCAGTGAATACACAATGCAATGATCTGAGTGAGCAACTGCCCTAAAATGTTACATCTGATCATATGTACCAAGTGCTGTGACATCAGAGATCAGGGAACAAGTCCTTACTCAAACTTGGATTAAGGAAGGGTAGAGTGGGTTTATCTCTTTCACTTCTTAGCTGAAAGCCCCAATCCCTGGAGGAGTTGGTGTACAATGAGGTAGCATCTCTCCCCACAAAGGGAAGTTTATAAATGCTGTTCAGGGAAAAATGTCTGAATAAGAACCTAAAGGAAAAATAGGAACATCAGAGGAGTAAGAGGAGCACTTGCAAGCACCACCCAGGAATTGACTGAAACTCCCAAAGTTCTGTAGCACCACCTGCAGAGAATGAGCGGCAGCCTTAAAACCATACCCTGCTTGCAGCCTTGGGTTCCTACAGGAAGGCAGCATGACTCGGCTGACAAAAATGCTTGATTGGGCAGGAGATGGAGAAGGGGGCAGGAGAAGACCTGGCTTTCAAACACTTCATGTGCACTTCATAAAACTGACAGTCTAGCTACCCCTGCTGCAGCTGCTGAGCTGTAGCTTAGGGCTGGTTGGTACTTGCAATTCTCTCCTCAGCATCACCCTCTAGAAAGCTCACATTGGTGCAGGGGTTGGATTTAGCAGCCTCTCTGGGGCTCAGCTTCTGCCACAGCTGCACAGGACCATGTCAGTCTTCTGTCAATAACTGAGGAGGTGGCATCCAGCTGAGAGGCAAAAGGAATCTTCAGCTGTGAACTGCAGAAGTTGGGTCAGCCACTGAAGTAAACATGAATGCAGTAGTCTACCTCTCCAAAGCACAAGCTTGCTTCTATAAGGACACTAAACCTTGGGGCCCCAACTCCTAGACTTTTGTACTAAGCGTGCTGTACAAACCCAATAGTAATTTGTCTCCAGCCGTGCACCCCAAATTAACATCTTTTCCCATCTTACAGTTCCTCTATGTTCATCTCATCAAGCAATTTGAAGACATTGAGAAAAGCCCACATTCTGGTATCACACAACAGAAAAAGCCCACAAGGAAAGTAGTAATTCCTTCTTCAGAATTCAAAGAATACACAATAAAAAAGGCACAAGCCAGACAAGAGAGTCACAGAAAATGTGCAATGGTTGTTCAAAAAGTCAATGTCTGCCAGGAAGGCAGGGACCCAAAAGAAGAAAAAGTTTTAACTGTCACACATACATACAGAGATTAATTTCAGACTGACCAAACTACGATGGCAGTCCACCCCTAGTCCTCTCCTGCTCTGGAGGTTTCCAACATCCATGTACTTCTAACACAACCGTGTGGATAATAATTGTAATTCCAGGAAACAGAGCAGGCCAATACAGCCCCTTGGTTCGAAGTGCAGCCATTATCATTAAAAACTTTTCTTTTCCTTGCTTGGTATTTTAATAGTCAGAATTGTTTAATCACTTCGACATTTACACCCAGTAAAGCACCACACGAGATTCTGTAAAACTTTAATTTATTCCCCTCCCAAGTATTCAGAATAGAAGACCCTCTTAAGTTGGAGAAAAATGTGACAAAGAAATAGATTACCAGGATAGCTGTTCACATGGAGAAGGAAAAGCACATACTACCAAGGTTACACAGAAAACAACCCCAAAGTCCTATTTAATGGGCTAGTGCAAGTTAACAGCATGTCTCTGGCAGGGATACCTTCATTTGGATTATAAAAGTTTTACAGAACAGAGTTAGATCAAGTGTCTGGATGGGTCTCTGATGTTTCACTCTAGCGTTAGGAAGGTACTGTTTCAAAGATGCTGTACAGAATGACCCACCAAACAAATGTATTTACAAGCCTGGGGAGAAACAAAATTTTTTTCAGTTTATTCAAAATAAAAATACACGTAGAATTATGAAAATATAGGTTTACTATTTCCACCACACAGAAGTCAATGCTGCTGTCTGAAAGGCTTGCAAGATTACTTCAAGTTTTTAAAGTTCATCTTTTTCCCTCAATAAGGTGTACCTATGTTCACTGGGTGCCAGTTTCTGGAATGAGCTCTCTGGTGGGCTGCTTGCTAAATCCTGAATTGGCTGAAAAGTAGAACAAACAGTAAAATTGCTTGTTAGACTCATTTTAATAATCAGTCAGCTCTATTAAATGAACTTCTAACATTAATTATGGGAGTGCACGAATGTCCAGCACTCTCACAAATTGAGGTTTTGGGGTTTTGTTTTTTTTTTTTTTGCAAGGCACATTTTAAGCCCCAAGTAGGTGGAATACACATGCATACATGCATTTATTAATTAAGCACCATCAGTTAAAGATACTGCTTTTGATGGCACATCTCAAAGGTAACAGCCATCACGCAAGTTTCTGTACGAGTGGCTTAAAAGTATCTCAGATGCATCCCATGGTATAATTACTCGAGTCAATCTGCTGCTTGCTTTGAGAGTATTCTACTTCGTGTGGTTTTGAGATACACCAGGGAGAAGTGGCATTGCTGCCAAAAATATGATAGAATTTGTTTTCTCTGGAAACTAAAATACCCACCCATGCAATTCAAGGGACATACATGACCTGAGACGGCAGCCTCCAGCTCTGTTAAGGCCAGTATTTCCATGGCACAGGCAAACACATCATCTTCCATACAGAGATGGGAAGCCACCAACCTAGGTTTGGTGTGCGTTTCTCAGGGCAGAAGAGAGTCGAGCAAGCCCACAGCTCAAGGCAACAACCCTGGGCCCAGACAGGCAGTGGGACCCAGGGTCTCCCTCCCTGGCCAAGCCTCCTCCACACTGCAATTGCCTCAGAGTGGCTCCTCCTGAGACACTCCTGTCTAGCTCCAATCTGACCAACTGCCTGGCCCATGCCTCAGTCTCCAGCCCTGCTTTCTGCATATTTTCTCCCCCTGTTCACCTGAATTCTGGTTGCTGAATGAGTTCCTGAGAAACACAGGGTGTTATCAGTTAAATGAATTACTCCTGAGACAATTCAGCCCATGTGTTTTCATGGCCAGTCATGACAACATTCAAAAGCTGTCATTCTCCTCGCCCAAGGCAAGCCCTCAGCACTTTCATGTTTTTAAATCTTTTAACTTTGAGCAGAGCATTGCATCAGGAGGCCGCACTCACACAGTTCAGCGCAGTGCCACCCTTATCACATCCCAAAGATGACCAGGAAAATGAGCCTGTAGCAATAAATTGTTTCTGTCCCTCACCCATGGGTTCTGGGATGGCCCAAGGAACCCCAACAAAAGGGCACCAGGTCTCCTCTGTCTCTGAGCCACAGACAATGCACCATGCTACTTCAGTGTTTAAAACCAGTTATTTCTTTAGAGCGTGCCTGAGGTAATGAGAAGGTTGCCCAACAGGCTGTTCAATTTGCACTCTTCAGCATGACAACAAGCAGGTGAACTGAGTGGTGGATCAAGAAGATAAAAGGCTGATCAAGACTATCAGAAGATTGGGTTGAGAAGAAAGCAGAGCCTGCAACATCCCTTATTTTCTGCCTCCTACATTAAACTCAACACCGAGAAGGATCTAGCAGTTGTATTCCTGAAGAGGCATGCAATTATACAGCACTACAACCTTTGAGCAGAACAGTGAGGAATCCAAACTCACAAATGCAGCCTGTGATCACTGTTAATGCTGCTTGTTAACTGCATTAATAAAAGTAATAAAATTCTCAGTCTTTTGTTGATGCTCTAATAATTTGCCTCCTGCTTGGATTGCTGACTACGAGTAAATACATAACACATTCAACCAGATGATGTTTCCCCTTTGAAGCACCCTCTCAGTCTGTCACGTGGGGAATAAAGCATCTCTAACCTATTGCCAGTTTTTGCACTGAAGTCACATGAGACCGTAAGAGCAGCTCTAGGAACTCAGAATAGCCATCTAGCCCAAGAAATTTCCATTTCAGTGGAGAAAATACATGTTCTTTTCCTTTATTCAAGGTAAAGAGGTACCAAACTTCACCCTATGCACTCCCTGCCTTTACCCAACGAAAGTTAAAGGAAAAGCCAAGCAGAAGTGGCGACATTACGCTTCTATGAACAGGTTTCTACTTCAGAAGACTGAATTAGAAAGTACACCCATATTAGAATGTACAGCTCTTAACAAGGAGTAAAAAAAAGTCTTTACTCAATGGCCACATTCAGTGTTTGTTGTAACCTTACCTGTCCAGGTGCTACATCGGTTGGATCAGGGCCATGATGAAACTCTCTATGCAATTTTCCAGAATGCAAGTCTAGTACAAATTGCTTCAGTTTACCTGGAACTCTGGAACAAATCCAACAGAAATACCCACATGTTTACTACAAGTTAAGTCCAAACACAGCAGATTTAAAGTGCACTGTTAAGAGTTGCCGACTTCTGTTTATCTAGCACACCATGTCCACTTTTAGGTGATTAATAGAGGACAGGAAGCCAAAGGGTCTGTTAAGGTATCCTACCAGCTTCTTTTTCTTTCCACTGTCTCTTGAGAACACAGCAAGTATTTCATCTTTTCAATAACTCCCACAGAGCTGTACTCACCGCTAACTTCATTGTATACTCGCTTCAGCTCCCCACTAACTATAATGTAAAAGGGAACAGCGGGTTCCAAATGCACAGTTTACAGATACAAATGACAGTTGGTAGCAGTATTGACAAAACATCTTTGAAAGGCTCCTCTAGTGCCTGAGCAACTGCATATACACTGGAGATAAGCACTAGGAGGATATCAATGTAAATCTGATCTGAGATCATCTACTGTCACCCACAGCAAACGTGCTAAATTACAGCATCCAACTTTAGTTGGGAAACATCAAATAGACTAAAAAGCTTAAAATGGAGAGCTGATGCAGTAAGTATTAAAGAGGAGATGAAAAACTGTTAATGTGAGCACTGTGCATGCAATCAAAAGTAACATATGAATGGAGATAGGTTTTGAAGGAAGTCTTTCATCAAGCCAATTACTACATTTAGGAAAGGGACAAAGTGTGGTCAGATGGTCTACCAGCAGAATTTTAGAGCATCAGAAAACTCTATGGATGGAGTGTAGTATAATGCAGTCAGAGGGCATCGTGACAGCAACCTCTGCAGTTAGTATTATCTCTGAGGGGTCCCCTCCCTTCCCAGATAAGATCAGGGATTAGTACTGATAGAGAGAAGAGCGCTTATCCCAGCCCAGCTGAATGGCAGAATCACCGTTCTCTGCTTGACCTTGGGCTCCTGCCCTCTTCTAGGTCAGGCACACCGCTGGAGACATTCTCCTCCAACCTCTTCTCCTCTCCTAATGCAGCAAGTGCATCTGGTGCCTACAACCTCTTGTATAGCTCAGCCAGTTCTTGCTGAGAAGCTACAACTGATCTGTTGAACACTCCTTGCTAGCATTTCTGACCTGGAACAGCAGGATGTCCAAAGTATGAGGACAAAATACTGGCAGTGCTTCATTTGCCTGTGAAAAGGCTAATCCCCCAAAAGACAACTCCCTAAAGAGCGGGGAAATCTTTTAGTGGGCCAGTTCTGAAAGTACCATATCCATACCCTATGGGTTGGTGGCAGCACTGAGATTGCAAGGGACGGTCTGGGGCCAGGTTTTAGAATACTCCAGAGAACGTACTGAAGTGGCAGAATTCCTTGCAGGAAGATGAAAGCTTTGGAATTAAGATTTTAACTATTATTAAAAAAATAATCTAACAAACAAAACCAAACCAAAAATCTGAACCACAAACACAGACACACTAAAGTATCACCCCAGGAATTTAAACCACTTTGGAGAGCTTGAAGTATTTCTAAGTACCAGCTCAATCTCCTAAAGTTGAATAATTAGCGTTAAGCGACTGTCTACAATCCTGACATCTCTCTCATCTTCCTTTTTACGTAACA
Organism: Chloroceryle amazona; assembly: GCA_027560015.1. Classification (NCBI taxonomy): domain Eukaryota; kingdom Metazoa; phylum Chordata; class Aves; order Coraciiformes; family Cerylidae; genus Chloroceryle; species Chloroceryle amazona. The sequence goes on from JANHFX010016324.1 coordinate 36,523, forward strand.
ATTACCATGCAAACAAGCAAGTAGCCATTATTATTCTGACAGTTTCACAGAAACAGAACATTTAAGAAACAACATGAAAGTCTAAACCAAACATGTCTATTACCCCTGTAAGAGATATTAATTTACTTTAGGAGTTTCAAAAGTGACAGTGAAAAAGAGTGTTTTCAAAATGCCAACATCCCGCTATTTTTTTAAATCACTGGCATGTGCAGCGAACACAACCTTCCAAAGATACAGGAGCACAGGGAGAAAAACAGTCGCTATCAGAGTTTCAACGCACACAAGTTTAGGTATTTGAAAAGCATTATTTGAGATACATCAAATGGAGACTACTTTTTAAAAATAAGCCTGTGGAGAATTCTGGGGAGAAGCTTGGTTGAGCTCTCCTTCCAGATGTCAGCATTTCAGGTAGAAAAATGCCAGTTGGAATGGCAGAATCAGACATGGGGTTATGTTCGCATTGCATGCGAAGTCTGAGCTTTGAATCCTTGGATTTGACAAAAGTGAAATACCCGGAGTTTTTAGAAGTATGAACAAACAAAATTCAAGTCTTAAAGCCTAGGCGTGTAACTAGGACTCAATAAGCAACAAATAGGCAGGTGCCTCTGAGACAGAAACTGGAGTCTACCACACACCCTGAGGACAGAGTGCTTGTCTCATGGTGAAAACCCCTGACGGTAATGTCTGCACATCTTTACTCCTCAACTGAGCCACAGGAGGCAGAAGTCTGCTTCCAAGGCAGTACAACATAAAGAGCTAGGTGGATGTAAAGAGGATTATCACAGTGGTGTTTCACCTAAGCACCCCGATACTTCTCTCTCACAGATTTTATCCAGGTAACATGTCAGAGATCAGCCATTTCCCAAGCTGCAAGTGGAAGATTTCAGAAACCCACACAACAAGGATTTCTCTGCCAGCTTCCCAAGTTTAGACTAATGCAGGAAGGCTGGAATTGCACTGCAGGAAAAACCAAACCAGCAGGCTGGGAATTCTTACATGGTGCGTTTTACCGTAATCATTGCATAACACAGCACTTAAAATATTCTGTGTAGTATTTTCAACCTTTTAAAGTTAATCGGTATATCTAGTTCACCACTAAAAATACCATGCCAGGCTCCAAATGCCTAGCTACTATGGAAAATAACTTTGAAATAAAACAAGGGCAGGCTCTGAAAACTCAACACAAGATTCTCTTCTGGCATAAAGCAGCACAACTCTATTTAAACAATGGCTTCACACCAGTTCCTATTGCTTTAAGGCTCTGACATTGAATTACACATAGACAGCCCTACCTAACCCAGATTTATTCATCTTCCTACCAGAGTACTGATTAAAATATAAGCACACGTCTTTTCCTTTGTTCTTCTCAAATTAAAATGCACAAAGAGAAATACTTACGACAAGTCGCTGAAGTCTGGAAAGACGTACATATGCCTAAAGCTATCGATGGCAATGACAGGGCAGTCTGCTGGAGTCTTCTGGATGTGGAGGAGTGGGTGCCTGAATTTATCACAGTCGGCATGGAGGAAGTTTATTGTACCTTAAAATTGTGAGCAGAAAAAAAAAAAAATCCACGTCAAGATCTCTTTTTTTATTATTACTTGAAACCCTACCCACTTTCATAATTATTATGAAGGTGGAGATATTAGATAGAAACAACATACAAAACTTGAAAATAGATTTAAATAACAAACACCACCAAAGCAACATATTTTCTTGAAGTGTTTTTGGCCACAATAGAAACTGAAGTTTGTTTAATGCCCTCTATTTCTATTTAGAGAAGATCAGGTTTTGAAATAGTTACTAATAACTTGTGTATCTATTTTAATAATTTCCAAAGGAGTCAGTTCTCACTGTCATAAGTATGTAAAAGCCCTCAAGAGCTTTAAAATTAGGATTCTGGTTTGGCCTTTGCTTCCACTCTACAGAGTTTACCTGAAAAATATTATACCATTAAAACCAAGACATAAGAGTTACAACAAACCTTTTTCACTTATTAACTGTCGTGCAACCTCCTGTTGGAATTTCTCTAAACTCTCCAAGTCATCTTTCATGTGGAAAAGTATGAGAAAAGGAAGGCCTTCTTCTGTCAGTTCCTGCACAGAAACAAACGACAAATCTAATTTCTTCCATTTCTTAAGGGCACTTAACTAAATTATTCCAGCAATTTTCAAATTCTGTGATAGTTCTACTTTAGTCCTGTTCTTTAACATGTTGTTAACTGGTGACCATTCATCTAATATACCTGAGTGATACAGTTAACCATATTTCCTTCCTTTCTCGTATACAGCAGATAAAGGATGATGGTATTTGATGGTATTATGATCATCATTTCAGGAAGGGATACACTTGCACTGGAATACTTGCTCAAAGAAATAGCCCAATTCTGAGTAAACCCATCTTCACAGAAATGGCAACAAGGCTGGAACAAGCACGGTATTAAACGTTGTGAAAAGCTGAGGGTGTATTCTAGACCTGGTCCTAACTTGGTGTTTTCTTAGCATAACACAGTGAATAAGTATCTTTAACTAGTTCAATTAAAAAAAAAAAAAAAGTAGAAGGTAACAACAAGTGCTGCTCTTTTGGCAGTTGGTTCTGACTGGTTATCTGTGAAACACCATTATCATTTAGAGGCTAGTATATTACTAAAGCTGATAAAGAAGTGAAAACCTTTGTTTGACAGGCAAGCTTCAGCTCCTCATGGGAATGTGCTCTTGCATCCTGAGTGCCTTTATAAGATGTCTGTCCAGGAACAGATAGATGTTGGAACTCCTTGAATAATTGATTCAATATTTTTTTTTTAGTCAAAACCCAAATAAAACATGACCACCACACATTTGCTGTCTTCAAAAGTGATTTTTAGGCACTTTTGAACATCAGCTCAACTTGCTAGAGCCTTATTGAAGAAATGGGGATTCATCATCTAGCCCACGCTAGATAGTCTTGCCTAACTTTCATTGGCACAACTGGTGTACAGGCGAGTGCTGGTATTTCTTTGATTCTAGCCTGTGTCAGAATAAAATCTGTGCTTTTTGAGAAAGGTAGCACTTGTTTATTCTGCCATCAAATGGAAGAGTTTCTTCAGCTACTGTCCATTTGCAGAAAGTTGAAGAAGCGCACTGATATCAGTAGGCAGCCAGTTACACATTGTACATGAAATGGCTCATTCTCCTTCAACCAAGTCTGTTAGGTACCTTGAAGCTTGGTCTTTTAAGAGCAGATTGCAAAGATCCTCATAACTTCAGTGCTCTTGATGACATCCAAGCTTCCCAATCCACTAATCATATATGATCACTCCCATTCTTACACACATGAATTTGTCTGGCTCTCAGCCTCCTCTCCTTTTAGAGGATGGGAAAAAGTCTGTTTTGTACCACTATCATCATGGCTCTATTTCCACACTTGTTTCAGCAGGTACATTTCCAGAGGCAGAACTCCCAAACAGAGCCTGGTATTCCATCTCTAAGCTTCCCTCTTGCTTGCAAGCAGCTAGAGGACAAACTTGGCAAGCTATACTCACAAGATCAATTCATCTTCAAATAGGTTGTTAGGACAGCTGGCTGGGCACCCTTGTTAATTTTGGCCCTAACTGGTTTGTATAAAGTACCTTCCTTTGTTTGCTTTTCTATTCCAGCTTTTATAGCATCTCTTACTGATCACAGGTCATAGAATCACTTTGGTTGGAAGAGACCTTTAAGATCATCAAGTCCAACTGTCATGATGTGACAAGTGATATAGCTAGGTCATTTGCTTTGGACTGCTCCCTCAAAAGCTACTGTCTTGTTTGGCACTGAGAATACCGAAAGATTTTTCATTAACTTCCCACATGAGTTCTGCATGCTTTGAGAAACTTGTTACCCTTCTGAAAACTCACAGTTCAGCACCATCGTTAGACCACATGGTTCATTGTATTTGTACATCATCAAACTAAACAGGCTGATTACAGGTTAAACGGCGATTCCTTCTGAATGGTATGACTGATTCCAGCAGTCTTTTTTCATCAAGTACAGGAACTGTCTCTCAAGCAGACCTGGCTTTTCAGAGTTCAGTTTCTATATTTTGCCCTGGCTAGCCTGCCCATCACACTTAGGAGATAATGAAAATATTGAGAAAGAAAATGAGGGGAAATAATCAGTTTCGAGAGGCCAATACAGCCTTCTAATACCATAAACACAGTGTAACAGTCACAGCACATCGTATCTTTACCCTGGAATATTGTGCAGTATGCATTAAGAGCCCATTTATATACTGTACAATCTCAGTGCAGAAGTATCTCATTTTTGGCATGCTTAAATTTGTTTGGCTACTGGCAGCACTGAAAATTTTAAACAAGTGTTGCTAGGCAAAATGTCACCCTGGAATTGTAAATACCTGCCTAAGTAAACAGGAACCAAGGGTTGAGAGAACAACCAGAAAACCCTGACACAATGTGGTACAAGCTGACAGTGATGAACCTTGGCTTCTAAGGCCCAGAATCCAATTTCACCAAGGGAAAAGTACACTGGCAATTGACCACACACTTCTAGAGATGTTAACATCTGGCATCTTTTATGTATTGAGTTGCAAATGAAGAATTAAAATTTGTTTTGCAATAAAAGTTGTCAGAGATGACTAGAAGATTGTATTTAAACCATTCTGCACATCCAAAGCTGTCCCTCCCTTTGTCATGTAACGTGACGTGTTGTGCATGCCCAGAATAAGTGTTACACACACTGCAGATTCAGGATAAACAATTAAGCGAGCAAACTGAGAACAAATCATATGAACAATTTTTTGGCTTCTAATCCAGGGTAGACAACATACTGCAATTTGTTACAAACCTCTTCAGAGCTGCTAGGAGATGCTGTGGCTATGTACAAATACTCCTTCTGAGATACTAAAAACTTCCTAATTTCTAAACACATTTTTCCTGTTGGTTATTACAAAACATGTGTAATATGGTGTTGGAAACAGCTGTAATTTCTAAGGTGGAATTGGGGAGTTTGCCTGTAAACATTTTTCTTCTCATGATCCTTATTCTCTTTCATTGCTTTTCTATTTTTTTCTTAGTCCTTTTTCATTTAAAAAGAAACCCAAGGGAAAGAGCACATGATGCTTTTAGAAGGTAGATGGACAAGAAACCCCCAACCCCCCCCCCCGAAAGCTCAGATAGTTTTTATTACAGTTTCTAGGAGACTGCCAGTTCTGTAAGTGGTCAGCCACCATACAATGTGCTTCTTTACGTATCAGGTAATGCTTTAGAAGTGGTTAATATAGTAACATTTTTCTACTACCAATTTTTAACACTAATTTTAAAAAACTGATTATAACTAAAGGATAGTTCAACAACTGTTTTTCCAACTGTCATGGACATGCTGACATGGATATTTTCTGTTCTCATCAGAAGCATTTTTTTCAAGGTCGTAAGAGACGCAAAAAGCACTCAAACAACATTTCTGTCCAGATCTTAAATCAGCACTTAGTCATAATACCTGTATAAATATGTACTTACTTTAGATAACTAATACAACCTACCCAAGGTGTTACACACCCACATGTACTTACAGACACACATTCTTATATACATTCTTGTGTCCAAGTGTCCACACTCAGCAAATCACCAGACACCACTTAGGTGATCTCCATTCATGATTATAACCTCTAACTTTAGTAGTGTGCAAAACTACCACAAATCTGCCTCCAGTGAATTTCAAGTTTAATCAAAAAACACCAAAAGAATGAAGAGAGATTACCTGAGAGCTATTTGCTGCCAAAAGCAAAACATGCAGAAAGTTCTTTGGCATGGATTAGAGATATTGTGGCTTTAAGAAAGAAACCCCAAAAGTAAAATGGTAGACATATTTCTTACCTCTCCATTTTCAAATGTAATTTCTCGAACTAGCGGTACACATTTATCTTGTGTCCATGCATAAATCAAATCAAAATTGGTCAGTGAGCCTAAATACACCATATCTGGAGCGTTTTCCTGTTGAAAAGAAAAATCTACTAGTTAAGAAACAGTGTAAATGACATTGCTACCTACAAAGACTACCTACCCAACATAAAAGTAACAATATCCATATAAATATTGAAAACCAATTGTATACCAATATTCAACCCTTGTGCATGCAATGTTTCTATTACCTATGTTACAAAACTACAACTGCAACAGCAATACCGTGTGATCATTTATGCAGTTAACTCCACTTTTTAAGACAGCTTAAGAAATGAAAAGATAACTCTGTTTCCAAATTAGGGATGCTTCAGATTGAAGCTATTTAGACTTCATTAAGTTGAGAAATAGTATCACTGTACTTAACCCCCCTATTTACATATGAACTAAATGCAGATATTAAACTTCATGCTGATAGTTAAAAAACTCACCAAAAAATCATCCCAATGTCCTACAGGACTCGAAAGTGGTATTTTACATTTACTTTGCCAAAGGGAGATGAATAAATAATAGTTTTCCTTTAGTTACTAGTATTTTTAACTCACAAGTCATCTTTTAATGTAATTACAATTTTGGTTAACATGAAGCGTGACTTTGCAAGCCGTGGTGATGATTAAGCACACCTTAATTCAGAAATGCTATGTAAATTGGGTGACCTAAAAAATTCTGATTTTGCAGAAAAAGGTTTGAAACTCCCTCCTCCCTTAGGTCCTTATTTATTTCTCTTTTGTAAGCAACTCTCTTCACACACTAAATTTGAGAAAAGAGAAGATTTTTCAGATATTGTTTATGTTTCTAAAAAGCAATTCTTGTAGATTTTCTTCTGTACTGAATTCCCTCAAGTAAAACTGTATTAGCACACTGATAATTTTACTGATTTTTTTTTTTTTTTATTATTAAATGAACAGCTCTTAGCCCTTGTGGGCTAAGACACCTAAGACAGGCAAGTGTCAGTCAGAAAAATACTTAGTAACTGTCACTTGCTTTGAAAAATCATGAAGTGCACCAGCTGTTGAACTTGAAAGATTTGTAAGACTTCTAAAGAACATAAAGTATCTATACACATGATGAGCCGATTGTGTTTCTAAGAAAACAAAACGCAAAACCACCAACACGTTTCTGTGCACTTAACTGGCAACAAAGAAACCAGGATCTTTTTCACTGACTCCCAAAACACTAGTTTCTATGGTCCTATTTCTCCCACTATTTAGTAACAGAGTAAAATGAAGATTTGAGATGCAGTGACATAGTGAATGATCTGAATACAGTCTCCATTAGTTCACATTCACAAATGATGACAATAAGCAGAATAAAATACAGTTACACTTACCCCTGGTGGCTTGTAGATTACATTGTCTCCGCTAAATCTCTCTGCTTTTGAAATAGCCCTACAACAAACCAACCAGTAAGCATGTCTTGGTACAGACAAATAAAGTAACTGAGATACTAAGAATCATATTTGAATTTGCTAACCTTTCTACTTTTTGGTTATTTTTCCTTCAAACTTTGAGAATGAAAATCCTTGATCTTTGCAGTAAACTGCAATGCAACTCCACAAAAGCTTGGCCCGGTGAGATCAGAGAGCATTAAGGAGTCAGCAAGATGTGTCCCTGAGATTAGACTAAAGGAGTGGACTAAAGGCACTGAATTGTAAATGATGAATGCTCGTACAATTTCGGAGAAGAGACCATCAGAGACAAGTGTTAATTAAGTCATGTAAGCATGGAAATTAAAAAATACAAATTAACTATTCTTAGGGAAGGAGATAAAGGTGGAATCTTGTTTGCATTTCCTCTTCCTGCTCCATTGTTTACACTAGAAATTTACATCTTATCTGCCCTGATAAAGGGCTTTGAGGTGGTGCAGCAGCAGAGGCAATGAGAAAATGGATGGCAAATAAGCCCACACCATCCATTTTACCCTCAAACCAGATCTAGAAAGCACAAGACACAGCATGCAGTTTCTGACCACTGATGACATTGTGTGTGTATCTGGAGAACACAGGCAGTTCCTCTTTGGTATTCAGCTCACTATGGCACCTTAGTGAGTTCCTCCCCTGCCTCTGGAATATTTTGGGGCCTAGTCACAAAGAGAGTGCTCTGGAAGCTTCTACCTTGTACCCCTCAAATTATCATCTCTTATTCAAACAAATGGGGACAGCCACGCATCCATTATAGGATGTGTGATAGGAGATAGAAAAAAAAAAAAAGGATTGAAAGCTCTCAAGAAAAATAAACCCTTTCACCACCTTCAGACTTTGAAAGAGGGCTCCTCTCTTCTCTCCCGTGCCTTGCTGCTCCTATATAACTCATACTGGTAAGACAGAACTGACTGTCTGCAAATGTCACAAGAGAGTAAAAATTAACTACCTATTTCTTTTTCTTTTAGTATAGGCTAAAAAGAAAACATGTCAGCCTCTGGGAAATGTTAGCTCAGTGTTCCAGGTCCTTCAATTATAGAACCTCTTCTGTAGACTCAATATATGCACTGGTGAAGACTGATGAAGAGATATAAGGGGGGGAAAAAAAAAAAAAAAAAGAGAACTAAAAATATCTCTATCTCGCTGCAAGATGAGGTAAATCTTTCAGGAGCCTGAACAATTTAGAGGGCCAAGACAAAAAACAAAACAAAACAAAAAAACAAAACAAAATTCGTAATGCTTAACTCAAAGTACCTACATTTTATTTCTTTCATTTGATCCAATTATCCTTTTCTTATTCCATACAAAAGACAACTTGCATGGTATGCTACACCTATCAGTATTTGCACCAGTTTAGAGACATGTATTTCAAAACATATTTTTGTATTTCAGACACAATGACTGTTCCCATAACGTGAAATTCAGGCTCTTTTTTTGTGACCATCATCACTGAAGTAAACCACTTGCATTCTGGACAACCCTTCCCTGAATAAGATGAAAGGGAAGACATAGAATCCAGCTGCCCAATCAATGCTTGGGAAGCTAAAAATAGTCTAATGAAATACATGCTCTAGGGTAAGCCTGTAGTGGAACACTACAGGTCCTCTTTTGGGTTCTTCCACGCCAGTAGCTGCAGTTGTGACTGATTTGTTTCAGAGAACAAAGTGGGGACATGGTGTAAAAGTTCCAAACGCCTGAAGACACACTGTTTTAAAACCACTATCAAAATGGAAACACTACAGCCTGCATTTTATCTCTTCTTGAAACAGTAATGTAGAAGGTGAACCTCTTGGAAACACACATTTTCGTTTTCTGCATTTGGCTTCCTACACTATAGCTCAATAGCACAAGGTCTTTCTCTTCCACATATACAAATATTCCTGGTTTATCCCTCTCTAGTTTTACTTCTAATACCTGTCTCTAAGAAAATTCATCAGTATTCCTCCTATCTCCTGCAGTCTCCTCAGACTTTCACAGAATGGTAAGGATCGGTTGATTCAAGAATAGTATTAAGCATCAAGATGATCTGCAACTAAGTATCATTAATACAGTTTAAAAAATAAGCGATTAAGCTACCTGTTGCCAGAACAATTTTGGCATGTCAGGAAACAGTTTTGCCTTGACAGAAGTTAGTGAAGCAATTATTTTTTTTCCAGTCAAATTTATTTTTTCCAAGTTTATTTTAGTTTACTAGAAGTTTGAACATGACAGTTCATGTTACAATATACTTCCCAAACCATATACCTGTTGAAATCTATCTGTAGCAAACCCCAAAATCCCTCCAGGGGCTGTCAAAATATTCAGTTAGAAGAGTTCAATTGATGAGAGTCAGCTCCCCATGAAACATTTTGATGTGCATGGATATATATATATATACACACACAGAGACAGATAAATATATTATGTAGCCACTATCTCTCTTGGAATTCTTTTCACATATCATTTTTTCAGGAGCTTGAGAGGTGAAAACATTTAGTTTCCAAGGTTTCTGCCTGGAAGGCTGCACTTTAAAACACTAACAGCTCCAGACTAGAAAGGGAACAGGAGACTGGAGAAGAAAATAACAACAAGCCTGTTGTGCAGTCTATAGTTCCATGGGCAAGTTACAAATAATCCACCTCTGATCTGTGCCATTATGATTGCTTATTGCTTACATCAAAAGAAAAAATAAAACCCCCATAGTAACTACTTCAAGAACAGTGTCCAACAACCAAAGGCTAACACTGAGTGGCTGGAGACTATTCCTCATTATATGATGTTGACAAATGACAGACCAAAGACTGAATCTACAAGAAAATCTTAAAGGCATTATTATCTTCCTAATGATGTTTTAAAAACACATTCCTGGAAAGAATGAAAAGTCATGGGGGGAGGAGGGGAAGGGGAGAACAGGGGGAAAAAAAATTATTTCCAATTCTAATAACTCAGACTGGTTGCCCTGAGAACAAGCATGGACGCACTCATCAGAAAATATGAGATAATGGCCACTCTTTGGGGCTAAGACTGATGAACCTACAGACCACAGATTGACAAGGTTTGGTTATTCTCTCACGGCCAAGGCTGCTTACACAGTCATAGGCTATCTAACTAACTGGGAACTGAAGGAAAAGAAAACCACGTGCACTCCTGCACATTACAAATACTCTCCCCCCTCCCAACTCTGTTTTGAAAACACACTGGAAGAGACATCAGTGACTGAACAAATTCTATTCAAACAGATGAGACATTTTGTACCTTGAGACATCCTCTCACTACATCCAATTCAAAAAATTCTTAGGGTGACTGTATACAGTCCAAAAACTAGTATAGCCCATGCAAATTCCTGATCTTGCAACTCTGGGTACACTGCAAACCACGGCATTCATGTGAATGCCCCATCACACGTGGCACACTAAACACTGCAGAAAGAATCTGTATTTGCATTTAATTGCGCTACTTAAAAAGGGAATCAGTCACTCTCAAATTGTTCTTCTCATAGTGAAGATCTTTCAATATTTAAAAATATTGTTGTAAATCTATGTAACAAGGAGAAACCTGAATTTCTGTAGGTTGTTCTCCAAGACTCACACTATGTAAATCATCAGTGTCATTGCCCTTCTAAACTGTTACCATGTGCAGTGACATAGAACCCATGTGAAACAGACCCAGGAACAGAAAATAGACATTTTGGAACAAGGTCCACTCCCCTGACATCAAGACAAATGAGCAAAGTACGGAATTATTCTTTACAGGAAAAAAAGAAAGAAAAATAAAAGCTAACCCTACAAAAAGAAGGAAAAAAACACTGAAAGTATTAAAGAAGTCCAATTCGATTAAATTATATGCAGCTCATTAACATTATTTCAATAATGAAGTCATGCAATCAACAAATTTTAAAACTTACCCAAAGGCAGACAGGAATACACAATCATCATGCAAAATATTTGCTACTCTTTCAAAGGTTCTGTAATTGTCAGAGTCCTTTTGCTCAAAGTATCCAACAATATTTCTTCTGCTGCGCTGTAGAAACAAAGGTTAAATTATAATTTATCTCAAACTATCATTACTCCCTAAGGATATGAAACAGAGGTGCCATTCATTCAGCAGTCAATAACTGCACAGAAATTATTTCTTTTCTGCCTTTTCAATATTCAGAAGCAGCCTTTAGAAATTTTTCCCAGTGAGGAGTCAGCAATGGCTTGTCAAATGCAATATAATGCTTTTCAAATGATTAAAAGTAAAATAACTAATTTGATAGTGGAGCTATTGTAACAAAATGAATGCAGTTGAAAGTGATTATACTGGAATATTCTGTAATACTGGAAATTATCAAGTTTTCCACTGTGTTTAAAAAGAGCACTTACAACATTTCTGAATGGAAAAAAAAAAGTAGTAAATATGTACTTCAAATACATTACATTTCACCAGTTCAACATTTAAAATATATATGTTATGTGTATATGTATATTTAGAAGGAAAAAATTTGAAAGACTTACATCAAGAGAATGAATTTCTTCCAAATCCTGGACTTCCCGAATAGGGTTACTCTTCTGCTGCCTGATATAATCTGCTATTGCTGTGACAGATCTCTGGCCCCGGTATTCTCTCTTCATCATCATTCCATTCCGGAAGAGTTTCAGCGTGGGATATTTGCTTATCCTGTATCTCTGAGCTATATCCGCTGAAAATAAAATAAAATCAAAATGCTACAAATGCAGGAATACTTTGAACGGGGTATCTTACCCACGTACATGTGCGCACATAAGTGGAATCTTTGAACCACATCTTTAAACAAGAACAAAGTAAAAAAAACCTCACAACCCAAACATGCCAGTAAGAGAGAACAGACAGCAGCTACAATGTTTATCACCTGTACTGACCCTCACTAAAAAAACATGACTATAACTTGGGGTAAGTCAAGACTCCACTCGGTCAGTGACACTCACTTGGAAAGACAATTTAAGAGCATAACAAGAGAATCTTAAAAGTTTGCCAAACATCAAATAATTGATCTGCATAAGAAAATGTTAAGAAAATCTATAATCCCATCTTTTTCTTTAAACTCACAATGATTTTTTTCCTCAATTACAGTGCTGGAAATATAATGTCATGTCTTAAATTTGAGAGAATGTTAACCTTGTGCAAAATATTTCTTGAAGCCTGAGAAGGCCAGAAGACTGCTGTTACTGTTCCAAGCTGTTCAGGTTTTGAACAAACACAGATTTTCAAGTTTCTAAATTAAGGCAAACACCTCCCTGGTCAACCAGTCAGCATTCCCTTCAAAACAGTTCTTCATTCAAACCTCGACACGCAGCCCACCTTTCTTCTGGATTTGGACCACACTGTGTTTCATATGAGTAACATCTATTTGCATTCAACTAGTGCAAGAACACTCGCTATTTTCACCTTTATACAACAGGTCAGTTATTTAACTCCAAGTTATTTATTCACAAGACTTACAAATGTAAAAGAAGAATAAAAAAAAGGAAAGAGGTTTTACAGTAAAATTAGAAGAGCAGGAAAAAAGAAAGCCAACCAGAAGCTATAAAGCCCATTTTCCCATGAATGTGTCTCCTGTGCTCCTCATCTTCAACCACTACTAAGGCAATAATCCAGTTCCTCACTATACCCCACCAGAATACTTCAAGTGTCCCTTTGTCCCTCTTCCACCTTGGGTAATCACTGGGACACAGGACGTTGCAATAGGTGTTGTAGGTAGTTCCCAGGCTCGGTGGCGAAACATATATAATCAGCAAGTAATCATGGCATGCTGAGCAGGATTCATCAGCCTTGAGTTTTTACAGCAACCTAGTAGTTTTAATTGCTGCAAAAACACCAGTCTCTTGCAGCTTTAGTTACTAAAACCAGCTGCACAGCTTAAAGGAATCTGAGAGTGGAAAACTAAATGTGCACAGCAAAGGAATAAGAACCATGTCTACTTCACAGAAATGTTAACATCCCTCAAACTAGTAAGCTTAAAATCTTCACCAGCTAAGCCCAGTTCCTAACAAGCTCTGCATCAGTATAAAATACCACAGAATTCAGCCTATCAATTTTGACTAAGAAAGGGCTTGACCTCTTCCCTAAATACCCCAGAAGAGTTTCTTAATGCATTAATTACAGTTAAAATTAATGGTAAGACATTTTATGTCTGCAATTCAGAGTATTTTTATTTCAAATTAGTACAAATTTCAAAAGGGAAGTTGACAATATATTCAACATTAACAAGTATTAGATCAATACTGGTTTTGTCCTTTAAATTCCACCACTTTTTAGTTAAAGTACCTAAGGATTGTCTGCAGGAAGGTGACAAGTCTAGTGAGGGAGGGATCACCTTGTCTTTGATCGGCAGAAGCCAGTGTCAGCAAACCTGGCATTTACTGCCCATCTCTCCTGTTGACAGAAGGATCTTTGGTCTGATGGTATGTCAGACTATCAAAACATGACCAAGGTCTAAGAAGAGGCAAGGGGCACCACACATCAAGGTTTCACAGAAGCACATTGTAACAATGTTTAATCTCAGAGCTCCACAGCAAGAGAACACCAAAAATACACCTTTTTTTTTTTTTTTTCGGTCTCATAACATGGGCTTTTCCTTCAGGGTATTTCCACAGATATATGAGGATACACAGGTTGCAGAATGGGCAGAGGATCTTGAAAGTTCTCCAAGACTGTAGTCCCTCCAAGTGCTAAAGTTGCATAAAAAAATTAATGGTAATAAAATGCCCACTGAGAAGACTGAATTCAAACATTATTTCAGAAGTCACAACTTTCATGTTCTTTACAAATTACATTGAGATTCCATGAATACTGGCATTTGAACTAACACAGAGAGATGACAGTCCTACACAAGTAAGTATTTGAAAACCATCTTTTTCCAAAATATAAAATGCAAGTACATGAAAAATTGTTTGAATTCATTCAGAAGTCAAATAGAGTAAACCTTAAATACTTCATTAAGCCCTGGCATTTGATACAGGTAGAGTTAGCATAAGCAAAGCAACTGCAAAATTATATTCCTTTTAAAATTGGAAATACACAATGCAAACACATGGAATATTGTTTGAACTCATTCATAGATCGCATTAGTTATAGTAAAACCTAAATTAAATTTCAAAATATTTCCAGACATTCATTCTCACTGCCCATTTGCTGATGAAAAGAGGTATTTGAAACAGACAAGGGTAACCTACCTAAAGGAAAAAAAATTAAAAAGTCTCCCAGCTATGACTTTATGTTTTCTTCAGGTACTAAAAAGGAACAAACCTTGCACAGTGCCCAATTAATCATTAAATCAGAAGCCTAGTGTCTATGCTTCCAGAATGATTTCAGTCTAGTTCCAATAAGACGCTACTGACACACTTGATCTTGTCTTCCACAAATCAGACATTTCAAGCAGACCTCTGACTGTTAAATTCAGATGATTCTCTCCTCCCTTCTTTTGCACATATACCAGTCAGCATACAACCGTTTGTAAACTGCCCAGACTATTAGAATGTACCCTCAGCAAGTTTGCTGATGACAGGAAACTGGGAGGGGTGGCTGACACACCAGAAGGCTGTGCTGCTATCCAGTGAGATCTGGACAGGCTAGACAGATGGGCAATGGTGAACCTCATGAAGGTCAATAAGGACAACTGCAGAGTCATGCATGTGGGGAGGAATAACACCAGGCACCAGTACAGGTTAGGGGTTGTACTGATGGAAAGTAGCACCCCAGAGAAAGACCTTGGAGCCCTAGTGGATACTAAATTATCCATGGGACATCAGTGTGCCCTTGAGGCCAGGAAGTCCAAAGACCTCCTGGGGTGCATTACGAAAACTGTGTCCAGCAGGTCTAGGGAGGTTCTCCTCCCCCTCTACTCTGCCCTAGTGAGACCACACCTGGAATACTGTATCCAGTTTTAAGAGAGACAAGGATCTATTGCAGAGAGTCCAATGGAGAGCTATGAGGATGATTAAGGGACTTGAGCATCTGCCCAATGAAGAAAGCCTGAGAGAACTGGGGCTGTTTAGTCTTGAGAGGAGAAGACTGAGAGGGGACCTTGTTAGTGTCTATAAATATCTGACAGGTGGGTGTCAAATGGAAGGAGACAATCTCTTTTCTCTAGTGCCCAGTAATAGGACAAGGAATGACAGGTATAAACTTGAGCATGGAAAGTTCCACCTCACCATGAGAAGAAACTTCTTCCCTGTGAGGGTGACAGAGCCCTGGAACAGACTGCCTTCTCTGAAGACTTTCCAAATCTGCCTGAATGTGTTCCTGTGTGGCATGCCCTGGGTGATCCTACTTTGTCGGGGGGGTGGACTCAATCTCTAAAGGTCCCTTCCAACCCTGAGCATTCTATGATTCTATGATTTTTCTGCTATTCTTCCTACAAACTCCAACAGGAACATCTTTACAGTCAGTTCTCTTCATATATGCACCGTTACTGATACTTCTCATGAACTACTGAAGAGAAAACAAAGCTGCTTCTTACAATAGGGATGAGATAGCACCTTTTATTCATGTTTTGAAAGCAACTTTTACATGAAGTCTGACATTTACACCTATGTTTTCTGAGACCATCTTCACACTGCCTACTGATCCAGATCCTCCAAGAAAACATGCTTTGAGTGCTATCATTTGTGATCTGTATCTTTATCGTATTTCTTGCACTGTCAGCCATTTCTCTGTTGTCTGAGTACTGTGTGTTCCTCTACCCAAAGGACACCCAGACTCCACTGTCTGGGAGCATATCAGGCTTTTCACATCATGTGTACACACATTATCCAAGATAAAGCTTCAAGCCTGTGACTTGATTCCCAGAATCCCAGATGCCATTGTTCATTCTAGGTTAACACCACAACACACTGTCCAAAGAGTTCAGCTGGTATATCAGATCATGCCACTGAGAACTTTAAAGCCACAGTCTCTAAATTAAATGTACAATGAAGAATATGATGAAAAGCTGCACCAAGACACACTATATTTAAGTAGACAAAGATCCTTCCCACTGAAGGACCAGCAATATATACAGGGTATCACCCCACCGTTAACAGTCCACTGTCAGCCTTCCAGGGTCATATTTCAAGTCTACAGGACTGGATCTCAAAAAATGTGTCCACTAGGTTTTGAATATGTAGGATAACAATCCTAAATGCCCACTGCATAATACAAGGCATCATATGAATTGCATCAGGTGATGCCTTATATTCCACACAAAGAACTGTAACAGCCTGAAAAATTATCTGGAAGTTATCTAAGAAAGTTCCAGAACTCATACCCCATAAATATAATTTCTGAAAACACACACAGTGTCCCTTTTTCTAAGGGGGGTCTTCATGTTGTCTGAGAAAGAGCTAGCACAAACCCAAGCCACTGCATTTCCTAATTTTGTTTTTACATGATGGTTTTAGGAGTTTAATTGCTTTAGATATATATAATTTACTGGATCTAACACTAATCTTTTTGAGTGTCGAGTTATCTTAACTCTTCCTCACCCTTATGAAATACCTTCCATCTGAATAGTAACAAATTCCTTCACTTGTATATTTGAAGCAGGGACTACCAAATGGGTATTCCGCTTGCTCACTTGAGATCAATCCCATCTTTTGAAGTCCCTCAGGCTACCTGCCAGGGCACACAGCAGATAAGAAATGAAATCTGTCTTTGATTAGTATCTTTTTACTTACTGGGCTGCAAGCTTTTCCTCTCAAGTTCACTTAAAAAGGTCTCTCTGCCTCTTACTTTCCTACGTACAGCACTACATTCACTTTATCGTCAAGTACTTCATAATACAGCACTAATTCTCCCTGGTGAAACTACGCCTCTTGTGACATTACATTGCACACAATTGTAAGACCAAGGAATATTTATAGGAAGCAGAATTAGAAAGGAACTTGGGAAACCGTCTAACCTAGGTGTCCTACCCCAGCAATTGTGATACTGGTGAGATTTGTATGATGGACCAAAACAGGTACAAGAAAACCAATCAATGTTCTACATCAAACTCAGCTACTAAGAAGCCGGGTAACAGCAAATCTAGACCACCTTCTGCTGCAAAGGAGCATTCGCAACAGTCATGCCTGCTCTTAGCGGGTCCTCATCAGTAGGCATCCCATAACCTTTTCTGACAGGCTAACAAAATGGCTCTCCTGAGGAGAGCCATCAACAACCTCTCTGAAACACTTCCACTTTTTATTTTATCCGAAGATAACTCTTTCAGAACAATTTTTATTTTTTTTAAATCCAGATAAAGTGGAAGGAATGCAGTGAAATTCTTATGCTTGTTTACAGTTTCATTTACACTTTATTTATGAAACTCTAAATTGGATATCATACTGAGTTACTTCACTTATCAAAGGCATTACAATCTAAGTAGCAGTAATGCAGTCTAAGTAACTCTGTAAAGACCACCATCAGTGTGCATTGCAGCAATGGCCAGACTCAGAGAGATCAGCACCTCACAGTAGTGATGAGAGTACCACTCACTGATGCTCTCAAAGAAGGAACAATAGTTCCTTAAACAGTCTGACTAGCAAAACACCTCTTGACACCCTACTGATGAGGAGTGGTTTTGTTTGGAAGTAAAGATTTATTCAAATCAGCTACCTCTATCTAATTTTTTTTTTTAACTCAACCCAAAGGAAAGAACAGTTCAGTACAATTAAAATCCCAATATACACTTATAAATTAGAATTCTGTACAACTCCTAATATAGAAATAGAAACTGTTCAAAATACAAACTCTGCTCCAGAAACATGAGTTCATCTGTATTGCAATATTCACTCAAGGGGAACAGAAACATAGGAAATGTAAGTGAGTGTCAAGTAAGTTTCTTCCAACATTGCTGGTTAACAAAAAGGGTAAAAAAGAAAACAAAACCAAACCACAAAAAAAACCACGAGCAACCCCCCCCCCCAACTGAAAAAACACACACCACCAAAACAATACCTTCCCAATAATGTATATGCAGAAAGCTCTACAGCTGTGTATGGAAGGTCACTTTTACTAGGTATTACACTTATAGAGGTGGTGCATAATTCTTAAGGGAAGCAAATTACTAAAATCGAACACACCAATACCAGCAAGGATTTTCACAACAGTGTAGTGGAACTTACATATTTCCAAGTTATAAAAGGGTGAGGTCTTGGAAACTGAAAGGGTACCTGCTTCAACTACTTCATCAGATTTATCTTGTGTTCTGCATCAGCTTAAAAACAACCTGATGACTTACACATTTCAGTTGTAATTATCTTCCACAATATTATAAACTGGTGTAAAATAACAGAGGCTTAATATAGTGTTAATATTTAGATTTTGTATTTAATCACATTGGAGCCTATCACTTTCCAGAAAAACATCTCTATATTGGCTATAAGAGCAGACAGAATGATGGTTTTGTCATTAAGCATCAAACATTTGGCAGTGCATCAATAATTCTCTGTAATTTGCTTTACCCTCAGAAGCTGGTGTGAGCTGTTGGGCCCTGCAGTGTGCTTCAATAATAGTGCATTAAATGGAAAGTATCTATGCCTGGCTGACCATTCTGAAAGCTGTTTTTGAGTGGCCTGAAATCAGCTATTTGGATTCCCTACAGAGTCTTGGCTTCAAAAAGAAACAGATCATTTGTAATGCAAATAATCCATCATCTCTGGAACGTAATTCTAATAGTGAACTACTAGTGGTATGAAATCTGCAGGCATAACAAACCCCACAATATTGGCATAAACCTTCTAGTGATGCTAAAATATGTAAACACATACACACACAAAAAAAAAGGTAAAATAGAAGAAAAAAAAAGAAAAAAATTCCAAACATAACTATTTTCACTCCAACATTTAGTAAACTACTACAGCAGGCCCAAGCTAGATAATACAGTAACATTTATACACCCTCTCACTAAAATGTTGCTATTGCATATATTAAAATCAAAATACTTAAAACTTAATTAAAATACTTAAAACTTTAGGACATATCCAATAACTTTGTGCCACGAAATGTACCATTGCTTACAACCAAGCAAATAAATGCTAGAAACCAGGAATGACATATACAGCTTTGCTATTCAAACTGGGGAAAAGGAATTGGTCTATCATTACAGGATTTTATTTTTAATTCTCACATTTTACAGCTTTTGCAGCAGCTCATCTACTTCTTAAATTAAGGACACAGAATAAATACAGAGAACTCATGGGATTCCACTAATAAAAGGAAAGCCCAAAACTCTTGGCTGCCTCATACATACTACTTAGCCCATTACACCCAGTCCCAGGATGAGAAGACAATCTGTTGTAACATCTCCTCTCCACCCAGGCCTTAGCTTAAGCAACTAAAGCTGCAGCAAACAAAATACAGACTTCAGTTGTTAAGTTTCATTGTCAATGTCTTGACTCAATGACAAGATGAGCCAACCAGACTGTTAAACACTGAGATATGACTTATTTACTAAGGACAACCATAAAACCCCAATAAATTAAAAGTATGAATGTCCTTAATTCCCCACTCCCCCCAACTGATCCAAGTTAATTGAGAAACTATCACTGATGAAAATGATAGAATATATATATAAAAGTATATGTAAAACTTATTTCAAGTATGCAGAGTGACTGGTTTAATACGGTGATATAAAACCAATCAGAATGCTTGCTACAACTGCATGTATTTTCTACTGTTGCAAAGATCAAAGACAGTTTGTGTAGATCCTGCACAAAATGGTGACAGAGGAAGATGCTCAAGTAGACTTGCTGAGTTAAATATGTAAGAACCAAGACACTTCAAGCCAAGAATTCTCATTATAGGGAAAAACCCTCTCTAACATGAAAAAACTTAAGACTATCAAAGTGGGAAAGAAAAATGTAATTTCATATCTATGAAATGTAATTTATTTCATTTGACTTTTTTTTTCCCCCACTGTTCTACGAGGTTCTCTTTTCAGATTGTTTTATAGCAGAGCTCTAAAACACAACTATTAGGACTCAGGAATATACTGCAGATACAAACTAGTAACTGTACAGTGATTCCTGGCATTTCCAAGTGTGATGATTCTTACAAACCCATAGAACGGAAAGTTACCCTTTCCTCTTCTTGGAGGACCCGCACCATTTGTTGCGCTAGTATTTCCCTGACACTCAATGAGCCAATGCAATTTATAATCCCAGTCCTTTCTTCTCCATTAAATGAGACAGGCTCAACTGATAAAGCAGCATCTTTATGGATGCAAGAAGAAAGCAACACTGGAGATTGCCTGACAAATGCAGAAGAGTTTCATTGATGTAGAGAAGTAACTCCGGGTTAAACAACGGGGCGTGCTCAGCTACACTTTTGACCCCTGTCTGGTATATCCTTCGGCACAATGAGTATCTTGCTGGCAGGACAGCACAGAAAAATCTGAATCAGGATTTACTTACAATGCTGATCACAGTCTACTCTAGCAAACACCACTTGATTCTTATCTGGATATTCTTCCTTAATTACATTAGAAGCTTCTTCAAAAATAGGATGCAGCATTTGGCTGAAGCGGCACCTGCAGACAGAACACAAAACTGTAACTTCAAAATATTAATTTTAATTATTTTAACTGATGACTCCAAGAATAGTTCAATATTTGAAGCAGAAAGAAAAAAAAAAGAAAGAAAAGCTATTGAAAAGCACATCTACTTATAACCACCCCAGTAACTGACTGGATAAAAGTGGGTTCAAAATAGCTTGAGTAATTCAGGTAGGAAAAAAAAAAAATGTATAAGAATTTATAGTTCAAGTTGTGTCCCCTGCTTTATCTGCTTAAGAAACAGCACTAATCAATTACAAGTCTTTATGAAATGTATTTCATTCAGAAAGTCAGCTCTTCATTTTTCTACCTGAATTAACCCTGGGGAAGTAATTTCAAAACTACAGTAAAAGAAGGTACTTAGATTGCTGAGATTCAAAATTCACCATCAATTTCCAGAAATATCACAGAAATAACTTTATAAGAGTCAACAATATAAGTTGTAAGTACTGCTTATTAAATTATTGCTCATTTGGTATAACTTGAGCAGACTGCTATTACAGCAATATGAACAAAAAGAATCCCATTGGTCCCAATTTCCAGTTTTATCAGATTTTGAAGCAAAACCTCTCTTTCTGCCCAAGGAAAAGGCTGTAGGATTGCAAAGATGCTTTGGTGGCTTTGGGGAGTTTAGGATAACACTAGTGCATAAGCCCATGTATTATAGGCCAACTGAATTATTTCATATTCTGTTCTTCTAAACACATGGCTAAATTTTAAATCGAAGACTTGAGGGCACTATAAAAGTTGTCAGAATAAGACTTCATGGAGCAGACTTACAATAAAATAGCCTGCGCTGAAGCCCTGCTTAAACTTAACAGTGATAGCCTAGGGATGCTGTTATATCTACAACAGCAAACATTCAAGTTAAGAGACAGGTTTTGTAGTGTACCACTGTATGCTACATATTTGTGTAGCATGTATATGTTCCATATGGCTTCCTTGTCCCTCATTCTTCTCCATCCTTGCAGCAGAGTATCTACATCAGGAAAACCAATCTGTTCTCATTCAAAGGTCACATGATATCACAGGCTGGCAGCACACGATGTTGAGGGGTTATCATTGAATGCCTAAATGCAATGATCATAATTAAGGCTGTAATGTTTTAAAATCATGGCCTACTGTAATGTGAATCAACTTGTAAGCATATGTCAATCTTTAGATTCCGAGCATATCTGTTCTACAGAGGATTTGATAACAGTGGGGATTTGCAGAAAGAGCTGTACTAATAAGGTCCTAAACCAGGACACCTGGTGCCTTGATAGACCAAATTTTAAAATATTGGTATCTTCCCTTATCACATAAGTATCAGAACGTAGACTTTTAGCCTCCTGCAATTTGCCCTTTGCAAAAGCAAAAAACGATTTTTCAGTGACAACATAGACCCCAAATGTCAGTGTTGTAAATCCACTCTCCCTAGGTTTGCTTTCCTTGGCTAGCATTAACAAAACCTTTTGAAGTAGTCCATGATCCACCAGGTATCTGCAGATCACAAACTGAAAAGAACCACCTTAAAACTTTCATTCACTCACTTATTTTAAAAGGCAGCCATTATCTCATAATTTTCCCTACAGAATGGGTAAGAGATTAGATCTAGTTTCTTACTTTACTAGTTACTTAGTTGTACTATCCATATAAAGAAAGATATTTCAAACAAATAATTTACTCAGTAACCGAAGGCAATCTCCATCAAGAAAACTTCTATCGGTTTAAATGTGCCTAATATCAATTTAGGCTGTGGTAGCAATTTAATGGGCGGAAATTAATTAAAACATAAAAATTGTCCATAAAATGACAGGGGTACATGCAAAGGTTATTAAGCTGATTTAGTCTGGTATAGCATCTACTTTGAGAAAAAGTTTAAAGGAAGGCATTAGAAACTGAGAACTTCATTCTATATGAAAGGAATAGGTATGAATTTTTCAAAATAACTTTTATAAACCAAGGTAAGTTAGCCTGATACTTGTTGAATGAATTACCACTAAAGGCAAAGTGTAATTTTTTTCCTCTAAAGATCTGTGTGTTTGATATTTCTAGACCATACAAAACTACAGAGTTAGACATACAGCGAGATGTGAAAGGAATCAGAAGTTTAATCACCTACACCTTTTTTTCTGAAGGCCAATGTTTTATGCTCACAAAGAAAAACAGTAGGGAGAGAAATATTTCAGATGTGGTACTTTGGTTTCTATATTGCTTTACATTATAAAGCTATTTATATCCAAGACTACTTTAATCGAGAAAGACGGAAAATTATTTGTTTTTCTAACCTCATTTTCTATATTCATTTGCATGTTAAATTTTACTTTCTCTGCATATTTTTCTGTTTTCTTGCTAAAGATTCTTTAAAAAATATTAATAGTACATCAGAATATAAAGTTTTAAGTTATGTCTTACACAATAAAAAAAAGGGAGTATGGTGCTTAAATAAATTATAATGCTAATTTTGTATGCAAGGGTTTTTTGTTTGTTTGTTAGGGTTTTTTTAAAATGATTTTATTTTTTTTATTATAATTTCAAGCAAACAGTTCCCTCTAGGTATGTCTTTCACGATGTCTAACCAATCCAGCCCCAAATTATTTCCTTTTCCAGTTCGTTAGACTTCACCCCTCAGTTATAATTTCTCTAGTTCTCCACTTGAAAGGTCTTCCAATTAGAGAAGGGCTTGATTTTTAGTGTAATTTCAAGCCTTTTCTCTTTTTTCTAGCACACACATTTTCTAGCACACACATCTAGCACACACTGAAGAAAATGGAAAAATGGAATATTTTGGACTATTGTATGTTAAGGAGCAAAAAGTTAATGAAATCTGTATTGCTTAGAGAAGCAAACAAACAAAACAAAAAAAATAAAAAATTCATTAGTTACATAGCATGTTACTCCATACTACTACAGAAGCCTTTCTTCTCTGAAAGAAGCCCTGAATGAAACAAAAGATGGCAGAAGAACAAAAGGGGAAGTAATCACAACACACAAAAAAACCCAGGAAAGTACCAGTTTAAAAGGAACATAACACTGTATTTTCAATTGGAAAGCTATAGCCAACCATGACAGTTTTCAAGACAGAAATTTAAACACAGAAAAAAAACCCAAACTTGTATAACTTACCAATCAGCATAAAAATTAACTAAAGCAACATCTGCATTGTCTGAGAAGAAAAAGGAAAAACCCAATGTCACACCATGAAGCAAACGTCTTAACACTTTTATCTGTGATTACAAAAATATGCACAAAACTTTAACAGCAAATATTTCTAGATTATTCAGCATACAGATTAGTCTGATTGCTAGAAAACTGCTGGCATAAATCTTACCTGAAATAGAATCTATATCATTTGAAACAGTGATGAAATAGGCCTTCAGTCAAGTATTTTACTGGCTTTATTTATATATTAGACTTAAAAAATTTCAATGCTTAAGGTATTAAGACACAAAAGTAACTAATTGATGAGACAAAAAGTAATTCCATATTTAAAATTGAGGCGCTCAAAGCTACAAGCTGTACTCCCGTTTATCTTCTAAGCATTATCTAGATCATTCCTAAGTGTTAAAAAAGTTAAATCTGAAATGTCAACTATTTGGGTTAGAAGAATGCCCAACATCTGCTTGCCTGTGCAATTTGCTCCCGTCAGTCCTTACCTACCTTATTTCCTAAGAAGCTGGATACTAAGGCAAAAAGTTGTGGAGAAATCTTCAGTGCCCCCAAAAATGAAAAAAATGCTAAGAGACACTTGAAAACAATGCACTACTCTTGGGATATCTATGATGAGGTAGTGAAATAATGCTCCTATACATTGTTTTTCACATACCAAATAAATAAATCTCAGAACTAGAAGGATGAATCTGCTGCCTAAAAATAAATTGTGATCTTTATGCAATACAAGAACCATGCTGTAAAAGGATTTTTATTAGTAGTAGTGGCATAGACATGGGAAAAACAATTTGAAATAAATACTGGAACTGTAGATTATCAGCCACAGCTTCATAATGCAGAAATGTTGGCAGATGAATTCGCACTATTGACAAAGTTACAAAGCAGTTACAAGCAAACATTAAAGATGTTGGAAGCCTGGAAGAGACAATATGCTGGAAAAGACAACTCTTCAGATGGCTGGGAAAAAATACAGTTTTGATTAAAAGGGTATTTACAAACACATATCACCTAATCACGCATTTACTACAAAGCAGATTCTAGTACAAACAGTAGGCAGATTCTAGTACAAACTTAAATAAAAGCATATACAATTTTTTGGATATATTTGAAATAATGGAATAACGTTTTTCCTCTGAAGGCAACCAGACACAGAACAACTGCATACTGTCCAAAGGAAAAGGTTGCAGACAAGGAATAAACATCTGTTTAATTCATGGGTCTCCTTTCCATGAGCCACTAGAATCAGGATAATGCTTAACCTGAAGAAAAACAAAGCTAAACAAGCAAGATACTGAAGGCCCTCCACCATGGCTTCCAGTTGCTGCTACTTTTTTTTTTTTAAAAACCCAACTTTTAAAAAGCTCTATTGACAGGTTTGGGCTATTTCTGTTATCACTCATTCCCATCTGCAAACAAGCTACCAGGTACACACTTCAAATACTCGTTGAGATGGTGATGAAGTGATTTGTTGGGTGGTAAGTTCATTCAGACAGCTAATTTTGATCATAAGCATTTAACACTTCTATGCCAGTTGCAACTGATGTTCAAAGCTAGGGTTTGCATGTTCATTTAATAACACTTCACTACTTACACAGATAAGTGACTGACACATGCAAATAAAAGAATGATACATGAAATACTCACTTAAAATGTCATCTATATTTCCACTATCTAGACTTGTTATTTCACCTCTTGTTGGATTAAAAAGCCAAGACACCTAAAAAGAGAAAGCAAACCAGCAAGGTATGTAAAGTTTCAGCAATAAACTAGTTACATGTATATGATTTTAAATGTTGCAGTTCAAAAGCCAGAGAACAACAATAAAAGAACTTCAAATGTCAGCAGTACCACAAATGTACAAGAAAACATTGCTTACAGATGTAACATACTTTCACATTTAAAGCAATATTGGATCTCTCTTCATATGATTCTCTATTACCTTGGTAGAAATGTTACAGGTAAATTTCATACCTTTAAGAGTAACTTATTCATGAACTCACTCTGAAGAAATGAAACGAAATCCCACTTGAGCCAGCTAACAACCTCACACAGCCCAGAATTGCACAGGCACCGAGCATTCACCCTGAGACAAGTATAATTCCTTCTGTCACTTACAGGGCTTGTCTGGCTAAGAAGTTTCTCATTAGGTAAAACTTGCAATTGTCTCCATTTTTACTGCTGTTTTAGAAAACAGTTTCAGTTTATCTAACTCAGCTAGCTACAGTCTTATCTCCTGGATTTTTTTTTTTTTTCTTGACACTGCTTCAGTCCCAGCACTTGATCAGCAGCCCATCCAGTATCGCATCTGCCAGATCATTCAGTAACAAAGCAATATGGGCATCATTCCTCATGCAACTATCCCAGCAGTCTGCAGTTTCATGGAAGAGCATTCACTCAAATACTCAAATGCAACAGGCCCAGTTCTTTTATTTCAACATGTGGCAAGGCAAAAGGAGGTAGAATTGCCGCTCTATCCCAGATGAGAGAGATATCGGCGAGTTACTCTTATCTGTCTCTAAGCTAAATGAAGTTCTAAGTTTTGGGGCAGGACACAGATTCTGGTCAGGCACATAAACATTTTCATCCCATTTGATCAGAACATCACTGCTTTCTTTTAACAGAGGCTCTACTGAGGTGCCTTCCAGACTCATGTTTTCAATGATTCTATGTTTCTTCAGCTGATGGACATGGCAGGAAAGGAAATGGAAGGCTTTGGGTAGAGAGCTGAATGCAACACATAGGTCAAAGGTCCAGGCAAAGACTCAAGATTCACAATTGATTCATGAAGCCCTCCTCACACTGAGATGTGGTGGCACAAAACAAACAATATGGATGTTTCTGGAGACTTAGTTTACTCCTTCACAGCTGCAAAGAAAAAATTGCTTATGGCTAGAGAGGCAAAGCTGACAAAAGGCACCAAGGGAAAACTTAAATAGAAGCATAAAGAGCATCTAAATAATGCCATGTAGAGCAACTGGGTACAAGGATCCAGTGATAAAAGGAGACCTATCCTAGAACCATGATTACAAGCAGCAAGCCTCCAAGGCACACCTGCCTCTGACACTGTTTACAATTCACCAAAAGAATAATTCAGTGCCAAATATCAAGGCTTTTTAACAGTTGTCGCGAGCGTATATTGAATATTGGCCTAACAACAAATTTTAGCCAAACTGGATGCCTGCTTTCACTAAGACCAGCTTCAAAAACTGTGGGAGACTCTTGCAGCCAGACACTGTCAAAAGTTCTCAGACTATCACTGTAAATGGCAGCAGGTGAGATCTGTAGCAATCATTTTCAATTCTTTCTGACTTACATATTGCTAAACAATTCACAGTGAAGATATTGATCCTTTCCAGTTTCCCCCATAGAAGCACTGGGTAGCATATACGCTCCATTTCATGCTAGAGGCTGGAAACACACCAGCTGTTGCAATACAAAATATGTACTGGTGCTTCTCATTTGGTAACTGGACAAGACACTAATCTTACATGCAAGTCTAAGATCCGTGATGGAGTTTGCATAGCCCTCCTGCAGCACTTCAACTGCCTGACACAAACGTCTGAACTGTGGCGTTAAGGTTACTGTGGAGAAATAAAGCTCACAGTTGAGCTGTAAGGTCCACAGTCAAAACTAACAGCATAACCACACACTCTGCCAAAAGCTGTGATTAAGCAAGCTACGGAATGTGCAAGTTGCAGCAGGCCAGTATTAGGGAAGTATCTTTGAAGGTGCTGGTGTTGCTGACTGCTGAGCACTCTGCCTTCAGCCTTTGCAGAGAGAACCTACATACATGGACTCTGGACCACATTGGTCTGATTTCCCCCAGATGAGTGACAGCTGTCTGCAACCATCAGTGCAGATACCTCCCCATCATCCAGTGGGTGGTGAAGGGATGACTACTTCCATGGTGTTGCTATGAGGAGGTGCTGCTAGTAGTAGGTGCATCTGTAGCGATGGGTCAGTCAAGCATGTGAGTGAGCTGGCAGAGATTTTGTTTGTATGTACATCCTGTTCTGTTGCAAGTGTGTTAGAGGTAAATTTGTGTACAACTGAAGCAGCAGCTGTGATTAAGAGTAACAGTGGAATACTCCCCTAGGCAGTAAAGAACAGTATAACTCAACATTAATTTTGTTGGCCATCATCTGATCCCACTACAGGCGACTCTACTAAGTACCAAGGCTTCAGCTGCCCTGTAAGGTCTGAAGAACCTCTGATTGTCCACCTTTGAAGGACATAAAGTTACTTATCCTGCTTATAATCTTGGACACTGTTTGTTTACACAGAAAATCCACACAAGCCTCCAGAAAGCAGGAACCATTTAGCTGCTGCACACAGCTCTGCATCACCATTCATACTTGGAGAGAATTTCCACAGTAGCTCTTGGTGAAACAGTTTTCACAGGAGCTCAGTGGTTTGTGTTGTCTAAACGTACCCAATGGGCAAGATACCAATTTCTTAAACCAACAGAGCTTTTTCTAATACAATTTTAGAGCAGCAACACAAATCTTATCTAATGGGATAAATTACACATAAAATTAAACATAACAGAGATAAGCATACTAGTTGTGACAGGAACACAGGCTGTGCTGTTCAGCAGATACACTTAAATAGATCCGGAACTGGAGCTGCATTTGTAGATTGCTAGAATACACCTTAACTTTCAATGCAAATATTTAACTGCAAAAATCAAAGCACAGGGCTTACTAACCAATAAAATCCTCTACTAGGCTGTGCTATGTGCAGAAAAGGCAAATTAAAACTAATACAGCTTTATGGCAAGAATAAAATTTTTTGATTGCTTTCTTAACTCTTATTGTGGAAAAATGTGGTGCAATCTGCATGTACTGAAACAAAGACCTCAAATGTCTTTATATATTGAAGGTGAAAATGAAATTAAACTGTATATCCTATTGCCCCTTTATATTAAACAGTAGTGGAAAAATACTGAGTCTAAGAACATCTTTCACCAAAAGACGCACAAAACCTGAGAGAGTTGAAATATTTTTTCCCCTGCAAGGATGAAAATGTCTGTTTTATCAAAATATATTAATAAGCACATTCTTAAACATTTTATACTGACTAAATAATTGTGGATGCCAAAATCTTCATAAGTAGATGAACTCGGGGAAAAAAAAGAAAAAAAAAGATAAAAAAACATCCACCAACACTCCTTGAAGAAATGTCAATGAATATGCAAGACTCACTTCAGGTGAAGCTTTCATAAAGGTATAATGCCTGTAAGGAAGAGAACACACCCTTATGACCCAGTAATCTTGCTGTCCCATGACATGCAGAAGGGTTTGATATTACTAGTATTAATATTTAACATCAAGGAATACAAGTTCTTATTTAAATTGCTAAGAAGCTACACTGTTTTGAGGATATTTTCTGACCTTTAATGAGGCCTGTGCTTGATACCCACAGGCAGAAACCAAGACATTTTTGAAGAAATAATTTCTGAATATCAACTACATACTTTACGAAACAGGTATTAAACATTAGTCAGTATGATTTTCAGAGCATAAGAAAAAAAAAAGTCTTCAGAATTTTTTACTTTTAAATGCAAACTTTACATTCCACTGGCCTACATCATAAGGACATATGGATGACTTGGTATTTGCAACACGGGACGTGCAAGTTTCCAATGGACCTCACACGATAGCTACAAACACACTGAAGAAAGCAACTTGCAAAAATAATTCAAAATACAAATTGGCTAAGTACACCTGAAAATAATTCCATTTGCTCGCTGCCTTTATATTGGCTAAAATGATCTGTATTTTTATATTTGTATTTTTTAAATGCTTAAACTACTAAAATCTGAAGGTTATTTTTTTATTTTATTGAAATATTTTTATTCTAGAAAGAAATACTAAGTTATTGTCAATATTCTACTGAGCGTGAAACTGCACAAGTTAGATAAGTGTGTTTATAATTTACAATCATTTAACACTATAGAAAAAAAATGACACAGCATATTATAGACTAAAGTGAACACAGGAAACTATAAACTTACAGAATGCATTGCTAAGGGGGGAACTGGGAACTGAACAATGCATTCACAAAGATAAAATTTAGCTCATATAGAGGGAGGGAAGAGGAGGAAATGGCACATGTATTTTTACTCTTCTGATCCTCAGAAACACTGGGAAATAAACCAGGAATATAGCAGCTCAGTTTCCTGGACGTCTGTGAAGGTTTTTACTGGGAAGTGTAATTTGTAGAGAAATGCTAGTATTTCTGATCCAGCTTTGATCCTCACTTGAAGGTAGCAAATGACTTGGCCACTTCTGCCAAGAGAGTAATAGTCACTTCTGAGAAGTAATTACAAATTAGCTGACATTTATTCTGAGTTTTTCTAATGAAAGAACTCAAAGCTCTGCCCGAAAAACAACATTATCCTCAGACATGTGGCACAAGGCTATGCAAGCAGCCTTGCACAGAACAAGACACCTGAACAAAACCCATTCCACACACCCCCAAGAGCAGACCTCTGCTGGCTTCACAGCCCTTTACCGAAAGTGCAATAAAAGCACACTCAATTTCAACTCATCTCCTGCTGATAGTATTGCTGTTCAATGGCCACTCCACACATCCAACTTATAAAGTCCACCAGATTTAGGACAAGCTTTTACCAACATTTTACTCTTACCAGTTAGTGCAGTAAGTTCTTTAATTGCTAACTGGACAGAAGGGATGGGCCTATAGGTTTTGTGGTATTTCATTTCCAAGTTTACAATACTTCACACACCACTAGTTTGCAGAAGTTTAATAGTTTAAGTGTGCACAATCTTAAAACTAAAAAAAAAATTAAAAAAAAAATCAGGTCTGATGCATTTTACTTCTTTGCATCTATTTTAATTCACATAATGAGGTGCTCATTTCCAGAGCAAACCGTGTGAAGAATATAGAAAATCTATTCTTGGAGCATTATGATTTCTAATTAGTATTACACCTGCAAGGCAGTCAACAAGAACAGCCTTCATTTTGACTTGTTAAACTTTCCATTTACCTTTTCCCCCTGCCAGGAAATCCTAAAGGCACACAACTAAACCATCTTTCTCCTCTACCACAAAATCATTTTGTCTGGCACCCAGCTCTAGCCTGCATCTAATCCAGATTGACATGTCGAAGTTACTACCTGAAGTCCTATCCCCACAGGACTCTGTGGCTGACTTTCAGTCCCCAAGTACCTTTTTCTTTATGCATGCCGCTAATCTGCTGCTGCTCTGCTGTCTGCCTTAAACTCGCGGACAAGAGGAAGCAGACGGGTTCACAGCCTGCTGTAGGATGATACGAATTGAAAGCAATCCCAGGAGACAGCAACACCGAAGCTAATAGACACTGTAAGAGCCCCTGAAGTTTGGCTTCAAAACCATCAGTCAGGAGCATCTTGCTGGCAGCATTCCCAGAAGC
This sequence comes from Chloroceryle amazona, assembly GCA_027560015.1. Classification (NCBI taxonomy): domain Eukaryota; kingdom Metazoa; phylum Chordata; class Aves; order Coraciiformes; family Cerylidae; genus Chloroceryle; species Chloroceryle amazona. The sequence continues at coordinate 67,954 of JANHFX010016324.1, forward strand.
CCTATAATGAACCACAAAGTTCAGAGCAGAAAGAGATAACAGCAAATAGAGAAGGATGGGCGGGAAATAAAAAAAAAACCATTATTCACCTGCTAAGTCAGGCCAGTTCAACTTTTAGTTGTCACCACTTGATTCCAGACTGTGCCTGAACATTTTCATAATTTAGACTAAGTGCTGTCATCCCTGTTGATTGAGCAGGGGGTTTATTTGTAATGTAATTGACAGATGTAAGAGTATAGGACAAAACTGTATTAGTTCAAAACACTAATGATCATTTCTGAGCTATATTTAAGTATTCAGAGCAATTTTTAAATTGGTACCAAAAAATTATTTTCCTATTATTTTTATCTTAAGAACCGTATCTTAAATTTGGTCAAGGAAACTTAAAACACTCAGGAGAAGCTACTGAAAACAGATTTAACTAACTTCCTTGAAGGCAGAGATAGAGATCTAAACTGAAATACAAATAATATATATATAAAGTAAACTAATTTCTTTAGCCTTGATAGTTCAGTTTTGAGTAGCTTTAGCCAAATGGTGCTATAACTGACCATCATATTAAAAACAGGTAGCACAAGTTTTTTTCCTCCACATATCTTGTCTACTCTCATTTTAAGTGTCTTCCAGGACCTTTGAAATTCCAATTACACCAATTTGAAACTCCAAATCAGTAAAAAACTCACAGCTAATGGTTCCTATAACTGAAAAACACAAGGCAAAGGAGTTGTAGGATTGTCGAGTACGACAGAGTGATTCACAGGCACAGAGATACCTCAGTGGCCTCTTATCACAGCACTGAAGGTTCCCAGGAAAATGGGTAAGTTAACCTCTCAACAGTTTGTGAATTATTATTAGTAGATACAAGATGTTCATTCAAAAAGTCCACTGCAGAGATGAAAATTAAACCTTGTTATCACAACATGCACTTCAATACATGGCATTTTTTCCATACAGCTGTTGGTAGCAGAATCACGCACCCAAACACCATTTTAAAGCTTAAGTCTCAGGGCACAAACGTATGGATTATTGTCTTCAAAAAATGACATGAGGCATGTCTAAAAAAATGTCACAGAGATAATACCTGTAATTTCAGTTTAACCATTCTAGTTCAGTTATTTCTCTTGGTCTGGAAGTAAAAGGGCGAACTCCAGTCAGTGCCATAACACACTGGTTTCCTTGTCTTAAACATCCACTTAGAGGCAATACAGTCCACATACCCACAAAAAAAAAAAAAAAAAAAAAAAAGATGTAAAAAGGTGTCTGAATAACTGTATTACTTCATGAATAATGTGTAGAGTGCTCCACATCCTCAGAAATACAAACCTACCTTAAAGCCTGTTTCACAGCTTTCAAGCTCCCCAGGAAAGTACTGAAAACTGAGTCCTAAGCCATTTATTTACCAAGCTGCTTCTGTTACACAAGAAGATAGAATTCTCCTGGAAATAAAAAGGCACAATTTGTGCAGGTTTTGGGGAAAACAAACATTACAACTTCATTTTCTCTTAACTCTTTCATGAATCTACCAACTGCTCTGATTATCTGGCAACAACAAAAGGATTCACCTTTGAGAAGGAATAAAGATGTAAAATATAAATGCAGGCTCCAAAATTAGTAGTGCAAGTTCAGCAACTGTTGCTGTACATTAAAGCCAGCACCCTGAAGTTTCTGAACTTGCTAAAGCAGATCAGAATAGTTTACTGCCTTTTCACTAAGTTGAGGAAAAAAGTCTGTTCTCTATTTCAGCCATTGCTATTACGCGTAAAACCCATTACAAAAAACATTCATTACTGAGAGTTCAAACCTTGGAGACTGTGTACTTGTAATTCCTTCCTCACATCACAGATCACATATGCAACCCTGAAATGCAAATAATGTCTCAATACTTCCCTCTCTGTATTTTAATGTAAGTCAAAGGGATTTTTACACTTAAAATATCTTGGCAATTGTTTTGATGCATAACAATACAGAAGAAATTGTGATATTTCATATTAATAGTTGAGTCTAAATAGAAAGGCTTATTAGGAACTGTGTTTTTAGAGCTGTGTGGATCATTACGGGAAGGAACACACTATCCTGTTACTCATTATGATGATCTACAGTGCTCTTTTAGTCTTGAAACACAGGGCACTGCAGAACAAGAACTGAGAATATTATTTTTTAAACAACATATGTTTTGTTCGTTCTTGGACTAATGATGAAAATGGAAATTAAAATGAAACCAGAACTTTTATGTCATTCTGTGAAAGAAATGGCCACAGAATTCAGAATCTCTCCTTTAAAGCATAATCTTAACAGAAAGAAAACTGAAAGTAGATGATGTGTTTTCATGAGAAACAGTATTTCCTATGTCATGTGAACATTTGCTACCTTGGAATAATCTGAAGAATTAAATGGATAAGTGGATAACTGATTTTTCCATACTTGCTGCCTACACATATTCTACTGCTGTAAAAATAACACACTATTTCTATGTTAGTAGATTTTAATACCTATTAACAAGACAATAATCAACTCACTTCATGCAAAATGATCAACTTCAACACCTACTCTTATCTGCTTATCGTTTTTTAAACTATATACTGATTTTGCAATACTAAATACATTTTCACTCTTCTGCTCCAAAACATCAAGTTATCTGTCTCTCTGTGGTATCAAGAAAGGCAGGAACTTCAAATGAAGACAGACCTCTCCAGTTTTAACTTTCAGGCTGGAACTTGTTTTAAAAGTAGGTATGAACTACCAAAAACAAATGCTCCAATGCAAAAATGAGGGCTATCACAAAAATGTATAAACTAGTCCTCCACTGACAGAAATACCTAAGAAACAATTTAGCTAAACCAGAAAGTGCAGCTGCGGAGGAATCTGCATTTCACATATTCTTATCAGCAGTAAAAGATGAAGTACCACAGTCCTGTGCTGTGGCTCCAGAGGTGCAGGATCCACACAGCTTTAAACTATGCAGCTGAGGCACTGGGTTAAAAAACAGTAGTAAAAGTGACAATTTGACCAAAAAAATACTTAAGTGAAAAATACAGCTAGGATCAGCCTCCTCCCCCAGTACACCCAAAGGGAAGCAAAACCTACTGGCTTAACTGCCACTTTAAGGACAACATAAGGGAAGACAAGCAGACAACCCAGTGTCTGATAACACTTTCAGTAGTATGGTTCGTATTAGTTCTGCTGCCTATTTTACTTCTGAATAATAAAATCAGTTTGAAAGCACAGAAGCACATCCAGCTTCATTTGGCTCATCCTTATTTGATACTGAAAGCAACGACAATTGCAACTAAACAATGGAGCAACACTCCCAGAGCAAATGTAGAGATGACAATTAGTTAGCAGTTCAAGTTAAATTCTTACCCTCTTCCAGTTTTACCATTACACGGTCACGTTACACCCTGCAATCTCAGCCAGAGCTAACCCACACAGGAATACGCACAGAACCATCCCCACTTATTAACCTCAGATCTAGAGCTTTTAGCACTAATACTTCCAATATCGCTAAGATTCTCCTTGTGCTAGATTTTCTTCCTTCAGCATGACTGAGATGCCACATTCCTCAGATTACCTCCTAATATTTTGGCAGGAGGTTAAGGTTTTGTGTAATTATCAAAAGACAACTACAGTACTTTGTGACACAGCCATCCATGGCACATGAAGCATTTGTCGGTAAATTAAAACCATTTGAGATTCAGTCTTGTGTTACTGTCACTCCTCCCTCTTTTTCTGAGGAATCAAAAGGAGGAAAAACATCTTAGAATTTCAAAATTACAAACTTTCTAAATACAATGGGCCTTTGTTGTCTCAGCTTCTCAATTCCTTAACATCAGAACTCTGAACTTCATAATAAATCAATTTAAAACACCACCTAAATTTATATTACATTGATTATTTTCTTTTCTTCCTTCCATGCAAATTTGTGATACACACTCCACATGGAAGCTACTAACCATGGTATACTGAAGCTCACTAGCAATCCATTAGCTTGTCTCTAACTACATTGCCTTAATTTTTAGGCTATTTATTATTTGCTACCTTAAAATGACATATGAAAGGATAAGAGACAGATCTTTCCAGACAAGTGGTAATAGAAATAAACACTACTCCACAGCTGCTTTCTAATTGATATGTTGGCATTGGAAAATTCTCACAGTTTACATGGGGGGCACGGGGGAAAGGACACATTTTACAATTAATCCACTGGCTATCTTCTACAGAAGAACATTGATTAAAGCAATGCTGCCTCAATATGAAGAGAAAAATTCACCTTTGGGATCACAGCTGCATGTAGTTTGAAGAATGAGTGCCTCATTTCAGACTGCACAAGAGCTATTTTCTTTCTACGCTAAACAGCTGCTAAGGGGCTGCACATATGCAGTCAATTTATCCAGGATAACTCCACACAGCAGAAGAGTAAATAATGCAGAGGACAGAACACATGCCACAAATACCTTGAAATGCTCAAAAGACCACTACAGAGATACCCCATTGCTGGCTTACCCCCCCCCCCCCAGGAATAACCCTGCCAGCTTCAGGCTGACTCCCACAAAAATATTCAAGCAAGTATTCCAGACTGGTCCTAAAAATAATATTAACACATTCACATGGTGCACTGCTTGAACTGGTAGCAATTATCAGACACGCTGGCTCTGCAGTTTACCAGCTCCACATAGCAAGCTTACTGTTCTCAGTATTGAGGGCTGCTGCAACCAAAAGCGTTACCAAAATCCTTGAAGCTATCACAGCTGGGTATTGGCTTATTTTAAAATAATATTTAATAGCTATGTAATGCTAATTATATGTACATATTTCCACTGGTTTAGCAAATTCTGTTGGCCTATGTTGACAGGAAAAATGCATGAAAAATAAAAAAATAAAAGAATGGCTCCTCTCCCCTGCAATTATACTTTCCTTAACCAAAGCATTTTAAAATGTCATTCAAAGGTAATTCCCTAGAGGCCCATACTCTCGGCAAGCTCCCTTCACTAATTAATGGGTCATTAATAGGAAAGAACCCCTAACTGTTCACCCCCTTGCACTGCATACTGTCTTAATTACCTTTGTGAAGCAACCAATTTCTCTCTCAGTCATTCTGTCCAAAATCCCAAGTGATTTGACTCAACAGGGAGAAGAAAAAAAAACAAAACCATCACACACAAAGGATTTTTATACACACATAATAATACATAATTTTTATGACTGACAAAGAATTTAGGGGTGAAGTGTTTCCAGCAAGATTTCAAGAGAGGGGATTTCGATAAACTAGAAGAGACAGAAGTGATAGACACAGTGACTAAAGGAACAAAAAACTTCTCGGGATTACAAATGTGCATACATCATTGAAAAGCTTTCCCTTCATGAAACTTTTGAGAAAGTAAATTATAGCATCACTTCATAATCATGACAGCTATGGGAAACAGTAAAACACTATCACAGCTGTTGTTTTCTTTTCCAAGACCATTGGAACAGGCACCTATTCCTTGCCTTTCAAAATACTTCCTTGCAGAATTCCGAATGAACAAGTTCTCTCCATGTTTATGCCCAATTGCCACACGAACCCACTTGGAGATGAAATATAAGTTTTACTGCCAGGTATTTTACAACAGAGATTAGATTGCTTTTCTTCTCCCCTCTTCACAAATCTATAAAAACAAAAACACCTGACAACCTTACAGACTTTTTTTTTTTTTTGGATGCGCCTCAATGAATGAGGCACAAATGGAAACCAGGCAAGAATCACTGATGCCAGGCAAGACAGGAGACTTGCTGGCTGCAAAAAGTATGCCAAGGAACCAGGTCATTTACTGTATTTCTAGGGGTCTACCTTCTGCTCAGGTTCCTGTTTCATGAATAAACACCTTTTAGGATACAAAGTTCAAGTAATTAAAGAAATCCATGCCATAGAGAAGTATCTCCCTTTGAAACTGAACGCTGCAAATCTATACCTGAAATCTCCCTGTGCATTGGCATATCCTTAGTTTTGGTCCCAAAGTGAAACAGCTGGGAGACTCCACTACACAAAATGTGGTAACTTGCTTCTTCCAGGAAACAAGCCATTGGGATTTCCAGTGTTTCATTGTCACTGATGATGAAACTTTCAGATACAGCTCACCAACAACTGGGTATCGCAATAATTCCCATCCATAATCTACTGCAATACTTATTTTTAACAGAAAAATGTACCTTGTAGAACCCTGAAAAAAAAGTGACAAGAACTGAAGACACTCAGGTCTTGTAACAATTCAGACCACTCATAGAACATGGCTCTGAAAGCCAAAAGGGCCGCTAAGAGCCTGTTGAACTTCAAAGACAACCTCTTCAAAGCACAAAAACAATCCACACCACCATACAAAAAAGGAGGTATGTCAGAAGACCTACATGGGTTAACATAGAATTTCTGGATGAGTTTTTAAAGCAAAACAAAAGAGTACATAGAAGGTAGGGTAAGGAAATAAATACCTGGTAGGGGTACAGAAATATTGCTTGAGCAGGCAGGAGGAAATCAGGAAAGCCCAAGCTCAGCTGAAGTTGAAACTAGAGAGGGATGTTAAGGGTAGCATGGAAGGTTTCTACAGGTATGTTGGCAACAAAATACTAAAGACTGTGCTTGCTGCTCAACTTGCAGGGGACATAGTGACAAAGGACACGGACATCATCTCATTTTCTACGAATGAGGTCAGAGCCCAGTAGTAGAGTACCAGGGGAGACAAGCATTACCCACATGAGAGAAAGACCTAGTTAGAAAGCTCTTAAGCAGGTTGGACATCCACAGAGCCCCAGAAGCAGACAAAATGTATTTTCCTGGATCCCCAGGAGGATTAGGGAAACAAACTTTTTTTTTCCAGAAGCCACATCCATCCATCATGAGAAAGAGTAAATCAGTCAGTTTTCTACAGTTAAATGATTAGCTCTGTAAATGAGGGAAGAATACTGGACATTGTTCATCTTTAGCAAGCTTCTGAGACAGTGCCTCAAAGTATCCTTAGACCTAAAGTAGTGATATATGAGCTGCGTGAACTATGAATTGAGTGACATGGCAGCTGGGTTCAAAGAGCTGTAACTGAAGATACCATGTCCAAGTGGTCTCTAATGGAGTTTCTTCAGATCAATATTCAGTATAAGAAAGTTTATCTTTACTAATGACCAGAATGATTTAACAACGTTCCCCTCAGCAAACTTCCTGAGAATACTGAACTGGAAGAAGATTACATGCTAAAGGGGAGATCTGCTATTTAGCATGACCTCAGTTGGCCTGACAGAAATCTCATAAAGTTCAACAAAGGCAAAGTCCTGCATCTTAGGTGGAATAAACCCATGCAGGCTGGGAGCCAACCAAACAGAAACCAGCTTTACAGCAAAGGTCTCAAGGGACAAGTTGAATGGGTGTCAGCAGCATGGCCCTTGCAGCAAAGACATCTGCCAACCGGGCTGTGTTAGTAAAAGTGTTGCAAGCAGACCATGGGAATTGATTCTTCCTTTTCATTTGGCATTTGTGGGACCATATCCGAAGGATTCCATCCAGCTTTGGGATTGTCTGTACAAGACAGACATTAACATATAGGACTGAAGTCCAGCAGATGGCTACCAAGATGAACAGTGGCTGGAGAACAGGTTATAAAAGGAGAGGCTTAGACAATTGCATCCGTTCAGACTTAAGAAGAAGCTATTACTGCTGCTCCCCATGGTCGAGTTGGAGGTTATAGACAAGGCAGAGACAGACTCTTCTCAAAAATGAACAGTGATAGGACAAGAGGCAATGGACACAAGTTGCAGCAAATGGATCTTTCAGGTAAATCTTTCAACAAGCTTTTGATCAAACACTAAAACAGGTGCCGAGAAAAGCTATAGAACTACCATCCCTGGAGATACTAAAAGCTCAACTGTGAAAAAACTTGAGCAACCCCATCTAAGTTAGTCTTGCACTAAGCAAGGAGTAAAACCAAATGACCTTTAGATGTCCCTCCCAATTTAAATGGCCAAACTTCCAGTGACAATCAAAAACCAAAACTTTACAATTTGACCGTATCAGGTAAATACAGTGAGACTCTCAATACTCCTCCTCACCAAAGCTTTCTTGCTAAAGCCAAACTAATGTAAATCAAGAAATGAAGGGAAGGAAGAAACCAAAACGTCTACTGCAATAAAAAGAGATGAGCAGGAGCTTTACTGTGTTCACCAGAAACCTTGTGCTGCACACACAGTTACTTGGGCACCAGATATTTGCTGAAGGTATGCATAGAGCACCTGTGTTTACATAATCATGTATGATCTTCTGTCCACACTGCTTTCATTATTTCAACTGGTATATGGTTTAAGACACAGATCACCGCACTCTGCATTTTGCTTAGCGCCACTGCAGCCAGCAAGATAATATTTATGCTCTATCAGCTACACAAAGAGCATATACTGTGAATCACTACCAGCTTAAAGGTGTACACGCTTGCATGTGAAGAACCTTCAAGGCTTGGTTTATTCATAGAAGAGGCTGCAAGTAGCAGTTGCTTATCTGGAGGGCACAGTACTAGAACTTTGCATGTTTTAATGGCATGAATGGTTCTTAGCTTTAAAGGCTGTATTACCAGGGTAGTCAGTTTCTCAGTACTAGCACACATGAAAAAAGGAAAATTATGGACTTTATTGCAATATACCTTACTCCTTTTCATAAGCCTTTTTTCTTTTTTTGGTAATCACCAGAGCATAATTTAATATAGACAAGGGCCTACAGCTGATTTGGAGAAATAAAGCATCCTCAACTGGCAGTGAAAAAAATACTCTGAGTTAGTGTTGAATATAGCAATAGCTTTTATGGAATAACCCTTAACAGTGTAAAATGGAATACTTCAGAGTCAGTAAATTAGAAAAAAATAAAATTAATCAAGCTTCTAAAATCTCAGTAATGAATATTTTTTTAAATTAGGTTATATGAACAGTTGACATTAACAGCTTTGAAAATGAAAATTATGTTTCTACCAATGTTCAGCATGATTCTGATACAAAAAGCCATACTGGGGACAAAAGAAGTGCAAACGCAGAACTTTCAGATGGAAAATTGATCTCACTTCTGTCCCTAATTCTCTACAATGCACCTGTCCTCCTCTGCTTCTCAGGGGACTTCTCTCCAGCTTAGAGTTTTGGAAGAAAACGTTCCTTTGGCACCGACATCTATAACCTATATTGCTTCTGCTTACATTCCCGAATGTTCTTATGTTCCTCTTCTAATTCACTAGAGAACTCACTCTCAAACACAGGGGCCAGGGGGGAAAGGTATTGCTAATGTAACCCAAACTACTCCATTATTGAAGTAACTATTACTTGAATGTATCTTTAGATTCCCTTGACAAGCTTTTGAATTCATAGTGTATTTGTATACTTCCTTTCCACATGAGAACTCCCTCCCTTTAAGCAAACAAAATATCTGAAACTATGCAAGTGAGGTTTACAAAAGAGTCTATAAGGTGAACAACTGGTCATCCTGAATAGGTGCATATAATCCTTAAGTCTTTCAAAAGAAGTGTTTGATTAATACACAGAGGAATAACTGTGATAATTCAGCTTTCCCAAGAAAGTGGTATGAGAACCAGTCTCTTGCTTAAGCCAGCTGTGCTGCCAAGAAAAACCCCAATGAAGATTATGGAGGAGAACAGCAAGGATATCAAAAGAAAATCAAGAGGCGTGTCACCACTGAGTTCTTCAGCTGCCAACAGGATCTCTGACGTCCTACTGTCAATGATTCATTTATACAATTTCCAGCATTGTTCGAGTCATCTGTTTGAAGAATCAGTTCATCTTCTCCTCTTTTCCATCCTGAGCACTCCAAACAGAAAACCTGCCCATCACACAGCATAGCAAGAATGCAAGAGTCTAAGCTTCCTCTACTTCCCCTACCCCAAACTAGGGAAAGATCCTCAGTTAACTACTCTATGACTCTTTAGAGGTCATGACAGGTGATGGACAACTCAGAAGTCACATGCTACTCTTGAAGGCAATCCCTTTCATTGTATAAGGCCTAAAATTTGCCTGTAACTACAATATTTGACTAATGCTCAAATTCCAAATACTACATTTTGAGCCCAGTTCCCAACTATAACATTTGTAAATGGAACATATACCAGGCTTCCATAATAACCCAAAGTGAAAAGACACTACTACTTACTATAAAACTCCATAAGCTTTAAGATTCAGAGAGCACTCCCAACATCTCACATTCTCAGAATACGAGAGGACAAATACTCTCTTCCAGAGGTGTTGCCAAATCTATTAAGAAGTAGGTGTTCTCAGTTTGTCCACAACACCTTTCCAAACAAGCTACAAAGAAAAGGCTGAGTAGCAGTGTTTTGAAACCTAATAAACCTCCACAGATTGAAGTGCAAGCATTGGGAAGTCCTTTTACAGTTGTCTGAGGTGAAAGGAGGGGGGAAAAAAAAAACAAAAAACCAACAACAAAAGAAAACCAAACCAGAAACCAGAGAACTTCCTCCTTCATTTCCCTCACTATCAGTTGGTGGTTTCCTCTAGTCACATCTGTGCCTCAGGGACACTGAGCATGAGCCTCCCAGTGAAGTAGTGAGCAATATGACAAACGACTTTAACACATATGCAGAAGAAGCATGTGTGACACTGTGTCCTGTTCTAAAATTTTCTTTATAGGCAAAGCATGCACATCTGCAAGTAGAGGCAAACATACAGAACATTTGGTTAAAGAAAAGCCAAAAAACCACACCTTGCCTTACAGGAGAATGTGATGAGCCTCTATCCCATCAGCATTTATTTCACTGTCTTGGATTCACCTTAAAGATCTGTCCTAACCAGTATTAAGCAATATACCAACATGGCAGAAATGTCTTAATCTAAAAAGGGCCCATGACATTACTATGCACCTCTTACTCCAGGCTTGCAATCAGCTGTACACAATTCTCTTCAGCCTGTTCTGTGAACTGTTCACCCTTCCACTCAGCTCCACTATTGCAGAGGCAGGGGACATGCCAGCCTGTACTCGCCCTGTCCTCTTTCCAGCTCCTTTTTGTCTCCCAGCAGCCCAATACAATGCTAGCATATGAGGTTTAAAGTTGGAAGGGAAAAGGGTTGTGTTGGTACGTATCACTGTAATGCTCTGTGCTGCAATCTCCCTCCTAACAACCCAACCTTCAGTGAGACCAGGGAGAAGAATATTAAAGTGAGACCCAAAGCCCTCTAACATTTTAGTGATCTCCTGTCAAACTTCTTTAGGCAAAAGAACTTCTGATGTTGTTGACACTGCTGCTTTTCTTTCATTTATAGCTTTTTAGTTCCCTATCTAGAAAATAAATATGCTTATCCAAAAGTCTGGAATATAAATAATTTCCTATAACTTCATTGCTATTACTAAGCAAGACCAACTTATCAAGCAGTTTTCACAGCCATGTATCATTGTATTCTAGCCTAGGAACCACTGATATAACACTAATAAGCTCACTTATCCACAAAATATGCCAACTGCCAAGCTCAGAGGCTCTGCTCGATGGTACATCTCAGGATGCAGAGCAGAGTGCTCTCCCAAACCTTACCAACCAAGATCACAGTTACATTTCTGGTCTTAAAAGTGTTCTAGTATTGGTAACAAGAAAAACAAAGTTACCAGGACTTAAAAGCCAATCTGGTACCTCCTACTAGATTCTCTGAATGCCACTACAGGACAAGACAATATATTTTGTAAAAGAATTTTTCAGCTTTTCTACAGAAAATAGATCCCTCCCACTCCCAGTCTGCTCAGGACAACTTTTCCAAAATTCTTAAAAAAAAATCTACTAAAAGAAATGATTCACTGGCTTGATCCAAATATGGAACTAGGCACCTTACAACACAAGGCTACATTTGATATGATGCTGAAGAATTACACACAGCCTTACAGTTTGCCTTTGAAAAAACAAACAACAACAACTCTGAACTGTATTCTTTTTGAGGTTTTATGTATACAGCTCTTTGTAGTTACATTAGAAATTGATTTAAGTGACCCATACACAATGAAACAGCAATTAAAACATGGGGATATTTCAATTCTTAGCCACTTCCTATTCTGGCACATATAGATCTGACACATATTAAATTTGCATCAATCAGCTGTACCATGAAGAAAGAAAAATGCATTTGTTAATTCATGTCCACTTTTTCAGACTTGCACTTGCTCATTTAATTTATATTTTAAAATGGTTATACCCTCCTCGGTTTTGCTCAGTGGAGTCTGTACTTAAAACAATGGTAAAAGCCAACCTAATGCATAAGCAACATTCTTGTTTTAATGCACAGACACGACTGGAAAGTACGAGGTTCTTTACTTCAGTCTCTCCTGTAGTGAGCTAGTGGACTATAAATAGTTACCTATAAATAAATAAACATTTCAAATGTGTTTTTTTTTTTTTCAAACTCTAGCCATCACATATACTTACTAACCATGAAACTACAGAAAGTTTCTAATAATTTAATGGGTGCTTATCCAGGTTGAAGTGCACATTTTAAAGGGATAACAAGCCCTTGTTCTGTTCAGTATTTGTCCTCACATTTCTACTAATTCATTCATTAGTAGCTATATGTTCTTCCCTTTGGATCCCCAAAGCTCCATCTATATCCAACTATTCATTCATTTTCTAGCCAGTTTTACTCTCCCCAAAGAAATGATTAAACACACTAGTACCTCAAAATTTATACCTATAAAAAACCCTATAAAATTTATTCATACATGCGCCATTTAGCTCTGCAAGTCACATGCTCTGATGAGCCCAGAATGTGGCCCAATACAATTCTGGAATAGTAAGAATCACTGCATCAGCTTGTTTTTTAAAAATAGATAAAATCTAACACAACTTATCTCCACAAAACACACACATCAGTGATTGAGTTTCTGTGTGCAAAGCCAGAAGGCGACTTCGGTCACTCATGTAATGCTGGTCTGAAAAAATAACGCTGTAACCTGACAAGTAAAGATAAATGTGACAACGGTTTTAGACAGCTCAGGAACTTTTTCCCAGTTTCGGCCACTAAGCCCGGACGCGGTTACTTCGCTCCAGGCGTGCTCACGGTTAAGGGCGCACAAGCAGCGCCGTCCTCGCTCGGCAGTGGGAACCCGCTCCCCTCAGGGGCGACAGGCGGGCTCCGGGGGG
>JANHFX010016325.1:5098-23363 GCA_027560015.1 Chloroceryle amazona
GCACATGACGCATACCTTTGCACCGGCAGCGTTCTGCGCCCGGCCCGCCCCCCCACTCCTGCCATTCAGGACCCCCCCCGACTAACACCACCCCCCCCTCCACCCCACCCCACCACCCGCCCAGCACCACCCTGGAGCCCCGGGGCCCGCTGGGCATGCCCAGCCTGGCCCAGCCTGCCGGGGGCCCGCGGAGCTGCTGCGGGCCTGCCCTGCCCCTCGGCCACGCCAGGCTGGGGTCCGGTGGCTCTCAGCCAGCCGATGAACTCATGGGTGAGGGAGTGGGAGACCCAGCTGTAGGGGCTTTAAGTCCTCATTGGATTGATCGATTCTTGATCAGTCACCGCACCGTATGCTCAGCCTTCTTGGACATACCCCACACCAAGGAGGTCTCTGAGAAACCAGGCTCAGCCATCGTGGGCAGCGAGCCACCTGCAAGGGATTCAAGCTCCAGACACTGGGATGTGGCACTAATGCTCCCCAGCTTTTTGAACAAAGCCCCTCAGGTGCATCTGGCTCAAATTTGGATTCAGTGGCCCAGCTCATCTTGCCTTTCATCCCCTCCACCTGGTTTCTGTCCTGTTGGATCTCCCTCCCACCTCCCCTTTCTCCCTCCAGCTGCCCTAGTTTTGCATTTTGCCCCCATGCTCCTGCCTTGCAGCAGGAACATGCTGTGGCACTGCCTGCCTTCCCTTGCTGGTCTCCCTGGCCACTGCCCTTTCTCAGTGTTTTAAGCCCTGGTCATGATTTTTAAACATAGAGTGAACTGTCTGCTTCGTTCAGGCACCCTCCAGCCTGGCTTTAACTTCTGTGTTCAGGTGAAACTTGAGTGAAATGCTCACAGCCCAGCAACATCCAGGCCGGGTGCTCCCACCCACATCTTGCACAGCTTTTGGGGCACTTCTGCTCTTCCCAAAAACTTGGCTTCCTCTTTAGGTTCCATGGCTGCTCCAGGTCTCCCCATCCCTCAAATAATGTTTCCCATTGGTGACTACCTTCCCTTTCCAGCCTTCTACAAGTTAACAGCTTTGACTGCCTTCCATAGGAGACATCTACTGCACAAAATGCTCTTCAGATGCCTCTTGTCTGGTCTAATGGCTCACTGATATGGATCCTCTGCACAGAAAGAAATTGTGAGCACCTGGAGACTCTCTGGTGCTCATGCTGAGACATTAAATCAAATTCAGCAGGGCTAAAATAGGGCTCAGTTACTTTCTCTTCCCGTGATCTTTGTTAATGACTAGGCAATGTCACTTCTCTTGCACTTGCCTTCTCACAAGCTTCCAGGTTTTGGATGTGACTTCTGGAGAGCCTTGAAGAGTGCTGACTGAAAAGGTCTCCACCATCTTCTCTGACTTCCCAGGTCTTGGTTCCCTTTTCCCCAGGGAGGACAGCCAGGTTGGAGTGGTTTTCCTTTCCTGGACCCCTGTGTGCGACTGCTGCAGAAAGGAGATGGGCTGCCCAGGCAGTTGCAGTGCTTTTAGGCTGTTAAGCAGTTCCCTTTCAGATGTCTCCTTCGAGTTGGGCTTTGCTGCGATGCCAATAAAAACTTTCTGCTGTGCAGTTTCTGCAGCAACACAGCGAACACCGCAAGAAGAAAGAACTTGCTTCTCAGCAGCTAAAGCCCTGTGCTGGGGATTTCCCTCTGTCTAGCTTTGGTAGTTCCCCGTCCCGATACGCCATCCTCTGGGGATCTCCTTGCACGTCATTTGAGGTGTTGGAGTCCCAGGGTACAGGGGGTATTTATACCTCCCTCGCGTTTACCACTATGAAGCCCTTTCCTGAAATGAAATTAGCTGCAAGTCCCAAACACACCAAGGTAGCACCTCCCATGCTGTGAATCATAGAGTCATAGAATGACCTGGGTTGGAAGAGACCTCCAAAGGTCATCTCATCGAACCCCCCTGCAGTGAGCAGGGACATCCTCAACTAGAGCAGGTTGCTCAGAGCCTCGTCAAGCCTGGCCTTGAATGTCTTCAGGGATGGGGCCACCACCAGTTTGAGGCTGGTACCCTGCAAGCCCCCTCCCTCATAGGGGGGTTCTTTTCTGCTCCAGGACTGCTGCCCTGTCTTCAGGTGGGCAGAGATCCCTCTCGGAGAAAGGAAAACCATCTCCACTCCTATGGGTGTGGGGTTTTGTCTTCTATCATGCCAGCAGCTGGCTGTCCATGGGAATACAAATAGTGCTCAGTGCAGGCTTCAGATAACTAATACTGTTCCTCTGAGCTAAGGTAGCACTTCTGCCCCTGGTTCAGACCTACGGTGAAGATACAGCCCCTGCCACGACTGGACAAAAAAAATGTTGGAGAGGAAACCCCAGGATTTTTAGCTACTTGACCGAATATGGATCCAAAACACTCACAGTTAATTTCCCAAAACAAAACCAGCCTCTTTTTGTCATCCCAGGAGAGGCCCTCATATGTTCTCTTTACATGCCTGCGTGCACCCCAGACCTCCCCCCGCAGCGCAGCTGATGGGGGCAGGAACTCAGCCTTCCCACAGAAGCACATGGAGACAGGTTATGTCCACCATGATGGTCCAGGGCTTGTCCACCTCCCCCAGCATGGCTGTGCTGGGAGACAGCATTTTCCTGCTTCTCCCTGGGGAGAGGAGCCCTCACCCAGTCTCTCCTGCTCCAAGGCAAAGCAAGAGCAGGGAGGAGTTGCTCCAACCCGCCATGGTTATTTTAGACTATAAAGTTGTGGAGGATTTTTTGTTGTTGTTTAGTGAGTAGCTCACTGTGAATTTAATAGATGAGTTTTGCTATCGGTAACAATTCCCTTAACCCCCAAGCACTTTATTTCAAGTATACAGGAGTAAAAAAGGGAAAAGTAAGAACACCTCTGGGGAAAATAAGGGGTTGGGAAATGGCTGTAAGTGCAAGCAAAGGATTGCCAAACCCACACATTCAAAAAAAAAAAAGCATGAATCAGATCTCCAGGAATCACAAGACTGGTGGTCTGAATTTCAAATACGAAATCTGGGCAATTTCTGAAGGGTATTTCCCTCCATGTTTTCAATGCTCTAGGGGAAAGTGCGTGCCTTCCGTTGAGGAGAGAGTGCTGGCAGGCTGGAGATGAGTCTTACCCATGCTTACGGGAACCCATCCTCCCTGTGCTGGAGCCCAAGATTGTCATCTCACCCTCCCAGTCCCCTAAGCCTGCTTTATGTGTGCTCTACCCTGCTCTGGGGCATCACTGTCACTCCCTCACATCCCAGACGAGCTGCCTGGAAGGACGGCCAAGCCCATCTCACTGCGGTGGGGAACAAAAGCCGCTTGCATCAGGGTCAGGCTTCTCCCCATGGACAGGTGGTGATGAAGCAGCATCTCTATTTTGGCCCATGGATTTTAATAAGAGAGAGCCACCGCTTTGAACAGTTCAAAGGTGTACGTAGCCTGGGCCATAAAACCAAAGCGGCATCGCCCAAGGTAGCAAGAGTTGCCCACGACACCTGTTTTGGGAGAACATGAATTGCTTTCCACACTATGCAAGTGCTCCCTGTAAGATGGAGCTGAAGATATTTTATCTGGGGGTACAAATTCATACCTCCTCCCCCCGAAGTCCCCCAAAACCCAACAAGGAGAGTGCTGTGGCAAACTTCCCCTGTGCTAGACTAAGTCACCCCATTTGTTGGCGCTTGAGCCCCTAGGCAGCGAGCAGCCTTCACCCACAGCTCCAAATATGGACGTGCTGGCAGGAGAGGGAAGCTTCCTCTGTCTCCTGCCTCACTTGAGGGCCTCTAGATCTATACTGATCTAAACTGCTCTTGCCCAACTCAGCCTTGCAGAGTCAGCTTTGCTGCAAGTCCTTTCTTGTCTATCCCTCTGGAGTCCCTCAGCCACTGCCAGCACTGTGATGTTGGTCCTCGCAAACTCCTTGTGAGGCTACAGCTGCTCGGCTGCAGCTGCCCACAGTGGTGTACCAGCAGGGTGGCTTCTCTGGGAGAGGACTCCCAAGGATGACTCAGCACCATGGGATAGTCTTCCCAAGCCCATCCACATTGGTTTTGCCTCCCTGTACTGGACCAACAGTAGAAGCCGCTTTCATCCCTGTGTGTTACAGGAGCGTACTCGTCAGGAGTCATTGGTGTGAAACACGGGGAAATCCCAGGCTGCACGGCTCTTCCTGAGCTCCAGTCAGGTAGGCAAATTACCTGTTGCAGGGAGAGGATTCAGGGATTAGAGGGAATTGCATGCAAATGCAAAGAGCAACCCAAGAGCCCCAGTTCTCCCTGACCTGCTAAGACTGAATTCTGCAGTTGGCAGTGCACCTGCTTTGGTGAGGGGTGGAGCTGCAGCTGTGCAATGGGTAAAACCTCACAGCCTTCCTCCTTCAGAGCCGAGCATCATAGGGTGCTCCAGAGCACCTGTACCACCCACCCATGGAAGAGGAATGCGGGTGACTTCCAACCCGATGGGCAGGGATGGCAACCGGCAGGCAGTGAAACCACTCACGTCTAACAGGAGCAGTAGCTCTTGCAACGGTATTTCATGAGCAGGAGCTGGTCAGCATCCAGGGCAGGAATGACTCACAGCCGTTTATGGTTACCTGTGAGCTGTCATGCCTGGCCCTGCCTCCCCGGGGCCCAGTGCAGCAACGTCTGCTTCCTAAGCTCGGTGAAAGGGAAAAGGTGCCTGGCTTCCTATTGATGAGCATGAATTAATCCGCTCTTGCCCTAGGTTGAAGGTAATCCCAATAACACCAGTCACTCCCTCCAACTTCATAACAAGCAAGTGTGGGAGTATCCTGGCCTGAAGGACCAGGCATATTAACCTGACCTGTAAGTGAAGCGCCTACATCAAAGAAGAGGTGAGAATAACACCTGTATGCACAGGCAGTGGCAGTGACACCTCATAAACGTGCCTGCCTGCCTCGTTAGAGGCCCTTTGTCTGGTAGATGGTCTCATTTGCCAACATAAATACACCCTTGCTAGTGAGAGGCAACCGTGGTGTGTGTAGCTCAGGAGAATTCTGCAAGAGCAAAATGAGCCCAGCATGTGGAGATCCCAGGAAAGGGGCATTTTCGGAACCCAGGAGGACAGACTCAGCCATGTGTAGTTCTTGCTTTGATTCCCCTGCTCCCAAGTCTCTCTTCACCCACCACTACCTGAGGAGGAAAGAAAAGACCAGAAGTCCTTCTCAATGCTCTCTGGGGTCACATACATCAGCCTACAGTTCTGGTTGGAGTAAGGTTATGAGACCTTTGGATGCACCCAGGCCGACTCTCTGTGCCCTAATGTCTGCAGAAAGGAAAGTCAGCTCTCTTCACTCTCAATCCACACTTGCTCCTGCAACTCTCTCTTGCTTGCAGCAATGGAGCAGCCCATGTGGGCCATGCTTCCTAGGAGATCTGCCAGCACAGCACGTGGGTGTCCTGCTCTCTCTCAGAGCTGACTCCAGGGATAGAGTACATGGAGCTTCACAGCAAAGCCTTCCCTGTCTGCTTCCTGCCAGCACGAGCTGTGCTACAGCTGGGTCTCCATCCAAATGCCGCTCTAGGTCAACACAGTGAGCGCCCTCCAGATCTGCTTGGGCTTCCTACTCTTCCTCAGGACCAGGAGTGCACAGTACAGGGTGCAAGGCTTAGCCTCCCAAACCTCTTGTCCACATTGCAAGCCAGGTGAGTGAATCCTACTTGCTCAGCTTCCTGCTACAACTTTCCATGTGCAGATGCTGCCTGCACCCTGGCTGGGAGCTGGTCCCCACAGCCCCCTTGTACACTTCTCCCATCTGCCTCTCCCCTGACAGTCACATGCACTGGTTACTGTGGGACTTGGAATGTCAGGCCACGAGTGGCAGGTGAGAGCTTTTACCCATTCGAAGCTCCCCATCAATTTCTTCAATGTGTGCAGGCTCTGGAAGAGCTCTCGGGTTCTTTTTATGATGACATGCCTGTCTGATTTTAGCTACGTGTGCTTTTGGCCTGCTGAACTTGCCTTGTCCTTTGAAGGGAAAGGATTTCCCATCCTTCTCTGTGAACTTTCACTGCTCACAAGGGTCATTTGGCCTGGGCAAGATGGCCTTCGAGGGAATGGCTCCGTTCTTCATTTCTGAATACCGCTGACTCTTCGAAAGACTGGATTTGCTGCTCGGTCTTTGCCCTTGGAGTAGCAGCCCTTACCCAGCTAAATTCAGCTGGGGGAATTCCACCTGTAAGATGTGCAAGTAGGGGCAAAGACATCTCTGCCTTGTCCCTGTCAAGTTTCTGCTCCCCAAGGCCTTGCTTTCTCTGTTGGTAGCTCCTGCATGCACCAGCAAGTCTGCTCCCCATGTGTTTCACTAAAGCTGAGATGCCCACACATTTTTTCCATTGTGAACCTGACTACATCCCTGCCAGCTCACGCAACCAGCTATTGTTGAGTGATTGAGTCATCCCCTGAGCCCACACCCAAGTAGGCTTTTCATATTTAACACGTGGGAGATCCACTACTGGTGGCGTGGCTTTGGGGGTACTCTGCCTCCTGCTTCCACCCGGGATGGTGACAGCGATGGGGATGCTCCAGTGGGCTACATGTGGCCATTTTCATGTCTATCTTTGGGTTCCCAGCTCCCAGCCAATAGTAACAGAAATATAATGTGATACAGAAGAGCTGCCAGCTTGCCCCCATGATGGAGCTCGCATTTGCCTCCTGATGCTGCTAGAGATCAGGGGTATCCCTATCCTATCCTATCCTATCCTATCCTATCCTATCCTATCCTATCCCCGTTGCTATTACGGTGTAATGCAGAGCACGTAGCAGAGCTGCTTCCCTCACTGGTGATGATGCCTCCTCCTGATCCCTACTTGACATGTGGGATTTATAGTTCAATTTAAGTTTGGCACGGTTGCTACTCCCAAACTCCAGCAATTAGAGGATTTGAGAAGGGCCCTGATTTTTCATATGGTCACTGGGGCTGACACCACCCTTTTTACCACCTCTTTACATACACAGCCAAAATGCTTGACATGTTTTCAGAAGAGGGAAGATTAAAAACCCAACCAGAAAAAAAAAAAAAAAGCAGCCCAGGAAAAAACCCAAAGTGAATTACTAAAGTTTATAAGGCTAATACTTTATAGGGCTAGTATGCACAGGCCTGGGGCCTTCAAGATAATATAATCTAATACTCGGAGATCCCCTGATGAAAGGCACTATATATGCAAAGTGCTTTATAAACATTAATTAGTTAATGTTGAAAATTTTGCCTGGGGAAAAAAAAAAAAAGAAAAAAAGAAAAAACCCTACCAAAAATCCCCCTTCCCTTCCTCCCTCTAGTCCCTAACTATACAGAGTTAATGATTCTGTGTGTGCAAACTTAGAGCATATTTTAATTTCTGTTTACTTCTGGGGAGGTGGAAGCCATGGATGTATGTTCATATACATGACACTTCTGCACACATTGGTAGTGTGGCTGCATCCCCCATTGTGTGATTTAAGCTTCACGAATGAGGAGGACACCTCAACA
Organism: Chloroceryle amazona; assembly: GCA_027560015.1. Classification (NCBI taxonomy): domain Eukaryota; kingdom Metazoa; phylum Chordata; class Aves; order Coraciiformes; family Cerylidae; genus Chloroceryle; species Chloroceryle amazona. Next base: position 12,541 of record JANHFX010016325.1, read on the forward strand.
TCTACAGCATAACTTTGACCACAGATTTTGCAGTAAAACTGCCCAAGCTCTACTAGCTCATCCCTCCACTCTGTAATCACCAGCCACCCCACCCACCCACCCATATGTGAAGGTCGTTGCAATGATAGCTTTCATCCCAGGCCACCATTCCAGTTGCTGGGGAATCCTGAGCACAGGACAGCTCATTACAGTGCCATCACCACATCATATGTCACAGTGTAACATAGGCACAGGTGGACAAAGCAATAAGCCAAGGAGGGAAACTGGGCAGCCTGAAGGCTAAAGAAGACCTTGCTTTTGGATCTGGTTGAATGCAGGATGAGGTGGCGTTTCAAAGGAGCCAATGTAAAAGGCAACAGGTTCTGCATTTGATGGTATTTCCAAGAAGTGCAATTTATCTTTGTGTTCTTTGCTGAGGAAGCATTCGGTTCTAGATAACCCTACAGGAGCTGCTGTCCCCCGACTCCCACATCTGCTGGATGCTGCATAGAACCCCTGGCAGAGCGAGTAGAGCCCACTTTCCACCACAGTCCCTCCCACTCCTTTCGGAGCACCGTGCTCCTCTCCATAGTTTGCAAAGTTCAGGGGTCCTCGAGGGCAAAAGAACCCCTTTGCACCCCTGACAAGGCCCTTTCAGACTCGACTCAGTCCAAGCAGCAGTGGTTTTTGGGGCTGGGTCACTCATGGCAGTGGTGGGATGGTGGAAGACCCTTCGCCCTGCATCTGCCACCTTCCCTGCCAACCAGGTTTCTCCACGTTCCTGTTCTTTTCCAGTCCTCAAAGCAGCCAGTGTTGCTTCCCTGACAGGAAGGGAAACATCCTTGCTGGAGGATGTTTTCCCTTCTCTCTCCTGGGTCCCATGTGTCTCCAGGTCAGCTGAGAGCATTTTGGCTCCCCATGATGCCACCCTGTGAGATGTTGCTGTGCCCCGGCAGCAGGACACCCAGCTAGACATTACCAGTCTGCCTGGACTGTGTCTGGGAGAGGCAGCACCAAGGGATGAGACACTGGCAGGTACCACCATTTCCCTTTGCCTGAGGCTTGGTACCTGCTACAAGCGAAGTCTTCACGTGTAGTAGGCAGCCCAGTTGAGCACAGGCTGTTCTGCCTTGTGCCTCCAGCGCACCCTTCCCTGTCACTCCCTTGCTTTCCGGGGGGCTGTGCAAAATCTGCACATGCTGAAGCACCATCCCCAGCTCAGCACACCTCTGACAGATCTTTGGATGCAAACCCCACTCGTTACAATGTTTCAGTGCTCCTACAACGTCAAAATCCTCACCGCACCGCAGTCAGTTGTGGAGATGCCTCTTGCCCGGCCAGACTCCTCCAGCACTGGTGTCCCTGGGGCCTCTCAGCACCACTGGAGAGCACTGCTCCATGCCCAGGCAGGTGCATGACCCCAGAATGCATCTCCTCTTCACCAGCTCATGAAGAGGCAAGTTACCAAGCTCTAACTCTTGCTGGCACAGCACCGTGCTCAGCACTGTGCTCAGCAGATAGAATGATGAGCCCATAAATCTGATGCATTCCCAAGGACCTCAGCCTTGATGACAGTCCCCTTAGTATCAATGGCAGCCCCCTTAGTAAAATGACAGCCCTCAGTATCAATGAGAGCCCCCTCAGTGTCAATGGCAGCCCCCCCTTGGTGTCAATGGCAGCTATCAATGGGGTCTTCAGAGAATCAAAGGCTGCAAAGGTTTGCCCTGGCCCAGTCCAGTCGCTGCCACCTCTGGGCATAGTTATGGTTCATCTGAACATCTGTCTCGGGGGAGCTGTCTCGGGGGAGCTGTGCCTGAATACGAATGTCAGATCAAGCTCGTGGAGAGCAATCACTTACAGACATACCTAACACAGACGTACCTGAATGAGCTAAGCTATACTTTCATTTTGTGCAGTTAAGGATGTTTAATTTTAATCCCGTGTCAATGGAGAGGAAAAAAAAAATGGCATGAATTTCTAATAAATAAGTCATGTTGCTGAGTGCTCAGATCAGCACCTCCTTGCTAGAAGCAGCAGAGAAAAAGCCTCTTCCCAGCACTGCAGACTGCTTTAAAGCACCCCTTCAAACAGATGCTGCTGCAAGCCAGCACTACACCAGTGCTGTGTTAACTTCAGCCCACAAAAGCGTTTGCCATTCCGAGGGTGAGTAGTGCTGAGGAAGAGGAAAAATGTGAAATATTTAGTAGCTTTTGATGATGGTTGAGAACTCTTGAAGACCTCTGGCTTTCCAAACCCATCATGTACCCGTTCCCAGGCAGCCTGTCTGCTTTCAGGTGCATCACGCTGGGCACCTGCCAAGGCAGCCACTGAAATCACAGGTCTGGTCTGCTTGGAAAAATCTAGATGAGGAGATTGTGATGGAGGAAACTGTCTACGCTGCTGTTGCTGAAGTTACTGATCCTTACCTCCTCTGCTTTTAAATTATTTTACAGCACAAGAGTTGTATTTTGTAATGCAACAGGCAAAAGACTTGATTTTCCTGGGATTTCTGGAGTGCCCAGACCCTGCTTAGGCTCCCACAAGAGCAACCAGCACAGGGAACTGTTGCATCTTGGTCAGCTGGTGCCAACTTCACCAAGGCCATCGGTCTGTGCCGCAGCAGAGTATTTGCAATATGTATCAGGACGAACACTGTTTACCACCCACTGATGAGCTTTTATGTGTAAAACGTCCCCTCTGCTCTGTGCTGAAGCAGACACTTGCTTTGATAGTTATATGAAAAAAAAAAAAACCCTTAACTTTGCTTCGAGATATTTATAACCAAAAACATGCAGAATTATTGCTACATAAAGTCTGCTTCACTGGGTCTTGCTGATATAAAAATGAGGAAAAAAAAAAAACAACAAAACCCAACCAAAACCAACAAACGAAGCAAAAGGAAGAAGGTTAATATAATAAAGAAAAAAAGACAGATGAGTACACGGAACACAGTTCAGATCTACAGCACTATATTGCACTATATTGTCCCAGCAATACCACCAATTCAATTTAAATCCTAAGGAAAAAAACCCCCTAATGCTGTTGAAACGCTGCAAATGAACACCAGCCCTGGCCTTGTACATCACCCCTCCACGACAACCGGCACATCAAACACCTTCGCTGCTCTGCGCGGAGACAGAGCGAAGGAAAAGGAGTATGAAAGTGAAATGGTTTCTCATCCACTGCCCTGCCAGAGGCAAATGCCAGCTCTTGCTGTCGTAAACTGTAAGGCAAGGCAATCTGCAGTGCTATGGAAAGAAAACGAATGCCACACTAGCGGGCAGGCGGGAAGGCAGGCAGAATGAGACAGAGGCATTTTTAATTGATGCTAGACAAACATAAATAGATGAAGCTGGCATTAAGCAGCAGAGCCCTTTTTCTCTCTCTGCCAGGTACCCATTTACCCAGGCTCATAACCAAAGGCCAACATGACATCAGAAGCCCTATGGTGTTTTGCCTTTGGGCAACAGCCGGTAAAACTGGTTTCAGCTGGCAGATGAGCGTGTGAGCTGAGGTAATTGGTGTGTTCTTTTCTGCCTCAGATTCCTTATCTCATCCTGAATATTCCCATAACCTCCCTTTTTCCAGCCCTTTTGTTTCTCAACAAAAAAAATATTTACATTGAAATAAACAGTGGGAGCCTCCAGATCGCATCGCGGGGAGACACAGGTGCCGGTAACTTCACAAACAATGAGCAGCTCAGTGACAGCTGCAGGAAAGATAAGCTGGAAATGGGGGACCTTTTCCTAGTGGGACATTTCCTCCTGAACAGAAGGGGTTTGAACAGACACCACTTGATAAAGGAGCCTCATCAAAAACAGCTGCTGCTCCATTTTTCTTTCACTCCTGAGATCGGTTTGGATTCTTTTTCTGTGGTGTTTTGCAACTGAAGAATAAAAAAAACAAAACAAACAACAACTCAATGTGATGGGAGCACGGTGTGGGATTCTTACTTTCAACTTATCAAGGCTGGAAACAGCCAGGGCTATTTCCAGGGCTGCATTAGCAGTGCTTTGCCAGAGAATCCATCGCAGGTTATGCAGAGGTTGAGCAGCCTTCCTGCAGGCACCCCTCGCATCAGCCACTGCTTTGATGGCTGAGGAGAGCAGGGTCATGGAACAAGTCCTGCAAGCAAAAGCATATTTTCTAGCATAGCACAGAACGTACACCATGGGGGGGATTGCTAGTGTAGCTGTGTGGGTGAGTGGCTTCACCCATCGTAGCTGTAGGTCTGGGGTGGCCACGGTGTGGCTACAGGCTACACAGGCTCAGTGAGCTGCTGTGGGGCAGCACTCTGGTCAGGTAACGTGTGAGCATGTAACCTGCGTCACGGGACAGACATTTCTGGCTTGCCTGAAACACAAGAACTCTACAAGCTGCCCCTGGAAAGAAGTTGTCACGCAAAAAGGATTTTTCTTCTGATAAATATAAATGTAGCAGGACTGGGCATGATGCCTAGCAGAGACTCACTGGAGACAATGTCCCCCTTGTGAGACATTGGATCAAACCAGGTAAGATGATGCCTCTGTCATCTGTAACCTAAGGGAATGTGGCCTGCTTTGCAGAAACCTTGCTCTTTCTACTTACAGGTCCCTTTGGAGCTGGGAGGTGCTGGAAGCACAAAGTAGCTTGGGAAATCTGACCTGAGACAAACCCAGACAGTTTTAGCTTCTCACATCGCAACATTTTGAGTGGTCTCCTCCTGCTCCTCTGGAAGTCACCGGTGAAGCTGAAGTTGAGCTGGATCCCAAGTCTGTAAATCCTGACATACTAAGAGGGAGAAGAAAATGCAGAACGTAAGATAGAAAAGGGATCCTTTAACCTGCCAAACGAGGCTAAAACACAAATCTAGTGGTTATGTTAAACAGTCCAAATGAAAATTATCCAAATGTACAGGATTATAGGAGAAGAAAGGAAAGAGACGACTGGAAAGAGATGATGAAAAATAGGTCACGGGAGGAGGAAGATATAAAAGGTGGGAAAATGAATTGGAAAATCCACTCCAGGATGAGGGAGAGTCCAAAGAAGACATGAAAGGAGGACACAAGTGGAGGAATGTTGGTGTGAAACACCTGGGTGTGGGGACGGACACAGGGGCTTTGACACCAGGGTCTGACACAAAGTGACTCCTCTGTGGAGCACTGACACCTCCCCAGAGGCTGGAAAATGTCTGAGCTGTTTGTGGTCTCCAGGGAAAAAGGCATAGGGGTAATGGGGCAGGGAAGGAACAGAAAGGGGTCCCCTCATCTTGTCCACCTTACTGGATGTGCCCCAGGGACCAAGCCTGGGCTGGTGCTGCAGGAGCCCCTGCTTTTTCTTGAGGCACTTTTGGGCTTCCTGCAGGAGTGAGGAGCAGAGGGCAGGGCTGTGCAGCACAGTGGGCAGGGCAGACCCAGACAGGTCCTCTAGCACATCCCCCCTGCCCTGATGCGCACACCCCTTTGCACACCCTGCAGCTCCCAGCCTGCGAGGCGGCACTGGGCGGGTACCCGCGGCCCAGGTGGGTGGCCGAGGGGCTGCAGCACTGTGCTGTCTCTACATCCCTGCATGGCACACAGCTATCTGAGAGCCGGGGGCTTGAGAGCTTGCTGAGCTAACCCAGGAGGGTGACCCTCCCCACAGACCCAGCCCATAACTGCCAAGCAGCTCAGTGACAGCACACAAGGCTCCTTGGCCAACCAGGGCCATGCCTATGAGGCTGGGAGTGCAGTTCTGACCTCTCCTCCTGTTCCTCTCCCCTCCCCTCAACTTGGAAATATTTGGCCACCCTTTGGCCAGGGTGTCAGCAGCTGAGCAGCTTGCCCCCACCGTTGCTTCCCCCTCCCGTTGGTGAAATACTCACCAGCACACTGCTTCGGCAAGGAAACGAATACCTCGGGTTCCGAAAACACATCTCGGACTTTGAAGAACAGTGAAATGAGGCAGCTGCCCATTGTGGGCAATTTAGCTTAATGTGATACTGAATTCAGCTGTTTAGTACACCCAGGTGCTCCTGCAGTGAGTGTATTAAAAACAAAAAAAGCCTTCAATAAATAATAGAGATGTGAATAGGTTTTTGTTTCTTTCTTTCTTATTTTAATGAAAATGGCAAACCCAGTAATTTTCTACTGTACATCTGCATCAGTTATTTAACATGACATCTTCTTGTAGCAACAATCCATCAAGTATTACATATGGATTCATAAAAAGGTCTATGCTTGTACTGGCACACTTGCTGTCTGACAAATCAATTAGATATATTTTACAATAAATGATACATATTGAACTGAGAACCTGCTGTATTAATTGCTCACATAGTTATAGGAGAAAAATGTGGTCGTGGAGTGAGTTTTCTTTTTAAGCCAATTGAGACCATGGCAGAAGACGATGCTATGTCTTCAGTTTTTCTGAGCTAAAAAATCATTTAGTCCTACAATCAGTAAAGCAAACTAAAACAATCAGGAAGAATGAACTTAGAGGAAGCTTTCACTGCTGTCGTCTCACCCCTCTTTCCTTTAGGCATCTACGCCTGAGCTCGGTGAGGTATAGAAATATATGCACGATGAAGACTAAACCTCTACTGTACCAACAGCTAAAGGACACCCTGAAATGCCTTCCCAAACTGGGGGCCCACGAGAGAGCTTTGAGGAGCCCCAGATCTACCTTTCTGGAAGCTCTGCTGTTCATTTGTTCGTTCTTCAGCAACAGTGGCATTTAATTATGAACTGCAGCTTCACTGTTCACAGAATTTCTATGAGTAATACTTAAAATACAGCTCATTGCATCAAGCTCAGCACCAGCACCTGATGGCTTTCAACACCCACTAAGACTGAATCCCCATTTCCTTCCTTGCTGAGAAGAAAAAAAAAAGTTGTGAAAGATCTCTTGTGATTGAAAATAAAAAAAAAAAAACCAACAAACCAAGAGGCCAGAACTAAACCCCCAGAGAGTAGGACAGGGGCAGAACAAAGGGATGTCTTACTTTTAAGAAGATGCAGGACAATTGTGATGCTCCAGAAATAAACAGCGTAACTTAGCAGTTACATGCAGCTCAAATGCATTTGTAGCCTCTTTGGATCTCTGAGAAGTGCAAGGAAGCATGAAAGCCCCTTCCCTGCTGGTTTTTTATTCTTGAGGCAAGACATGCAGACTATTCTGCTTCCGATGCCGCTTGAAAGGCTCTGGTTTTATTTATGCTTGTTTCATGAGAGATCCTGGCTGCCACTTAGGAGAAGAGCTCTTCCTGTGAGTATCAACTTTATCCCACTGCATGGAGGGGAGAAATTCTCCTCTCCTGCCCTTCCCAAAGCAAACCTTTCCTCAGGCTCTGCCCTGTCCAGGTCCTCTCAAAACACAAGTCATTGCCAGGGTGGGGGAACAGATAGACACAGAGTGCATGTTCATTCTGAAGAAAAACAGTCACGTGTAAATAATGATCGTTTCTGAAAATAATAATAAATTATATGCTATTTCTATTTCTTTCGATGAACTTTCTTACAGCACGTAGCACATGCTGAGCAAGACAGAAGGACGTGATGGCCACACAGAATATTGACTTCATAATTAATGTACATGTGGTGGCAGGAGAAAGTAGTAAGAACATCATCTGTAAGAAAATGGGCTTTTTCAGGATGCCTTTTCTTTTTTGCCCAGCATAAAGTGGCTGGCCGTATTTTTCATCACAGTGACAAGTGTAACAGTTACATTTTTCTTCTTTAAAGAATGAAAGCAATCAAGGTAATTTTCTCCTCCATGCACTTTCACTCAAATTACCATCCTACTCTCACTCTGGCACGTTAAGGAAGAAGGAGCTGCTAATTGCTTCCTTGCCCGCACGTTTCCCTTGCCCTCATCGTTTGTCATTCCAATGTTTTTCCATCGCTAACCTGAAAGAACAAGCAGCATACAAGATACAGACCTAAAGCCAGAGCTGCCAGTGATCCTAAATGCTTCACCCATGGCATTGCCATCAACCATTTTTGATGACTTATAGCTTCGTTTTCCACATTAAGACCCTTTCTTGTTAACACAGTGGTCTTCCTTCCCTACGCCACTTCCATCCCTGCAGAGCTGAGCTTCCACTGCAAAGCAGCAGGACTGGGACCCAGGGTGCTGAGCCTTCCATCCAGCTCGCAACTCCAGTGTGCACTAATTGTCATCGGGGACACAGCTGACCCATCCCAGTAAGGTCCTGCTCACCCCCCTATGTGCTTCACCAGCACCCTCAGCCCCCGGGAGGCCCCAGTGCCTTTCCACAACAGGCTTTGATGCCCTTCTCCAGCCTGCCTTCCCCAGTGCAATTTTGCTAAACAAGTCCTGCTGGTTTACTCGAGGTGCTGTGAGCACCAGCAATGCTGCTGTTTCACACAGATAGTATTGTTCCTGGCCTGGCCACTCACACCATCACTTCACTGGAAATTTTTTGTGCTACTGGTGTGTCACCTTGCAAAAAGAAAAGGACCATGATGGTACCAAGTAGCGGGGCTAGGGCAACATTTTTCTCTCCCTAGGAAAACTTTCACATCTCAGTCCGATTTTCTTGAAAATAACAGAAGCACAGGATAGTTGAGGCTGGAAGGAACCTCTGGAGATCATCTTGTCCATCCCCACCCTGCTCAAGCAGGGCCACCTTGAGCTGGTTGCCCAAGACCGTGTCCAGATGGCTTTTGAGTATCTCCAGGGGACCCAGAGGATTTGCCTGAGAGTGGGTACCCAGGACATCTCGCTGCCAGCAGCATCCCTCTCACCCCTGCAGCCTAGGCAATCCCCAATAGCAGGTGCAGGAGCTGCCCCAGCCCTGTAGTCCTCCCTTGCAGCTGGAAACTGATACCCATGGTGACTTTTGAGTGGTTTCTCCTCACTGGTGCTGCTCTTGCAGCACTCACTTATGCAGGGAGGCCCAGTGAGCTGGGGAAGACACCATTACAAAAGGTCCCTTGGTCACCCATGCCAATGGGTCACCACATCTGCTGTGCGGAGCACCAGCTGAGATTGGACCAGCTGAGACTGCTGCAATAAAAAGAAAGCCAAGCCAAATACTAAGGACAAGTCAATGCCCTAATTTTTACTGACACACATTGAAAGAGGCGGTTCGTCCTGTATTGCAGCTGTTACCAGGCCAAGGAGAAAGACAGCAGAAAAAGCAACAACCAAGGATGTGGCTAAATCCCTCAAGTTAAAAATAGATGTGTATTTTAAATGAAGACACACTAGCTAAAAGATGCTAGAAAAAGACAACAACAGAGTAACATGTACCACCAACATATGCAGAACCATCTTGCTTGTCAGCTCCTTGTGGTAATATGGCCCCATATCGTATCTTTGGTGGGAGAGATTAGGAAAGGACCCACACCATACCCTACAGGAGCAGGAAAGCAGCATCTCCGAAACTATTTGAGAAACACATTTTTTTTCCCCTACCAAAACAATCTACATGCTGCTCTGATTGGTTGATTATCTCGGCAGTGCCCTTTGGGCTCAGTGGATATATTAACCTTAAGCAGGTGAAAATAAGTTAAACCAGAATTTACAGCAGTTGTGGATCAGACTGATTTGTGCTGCTGGATGGTGAAAAAGACAGAAATGCTCTATGAAGTTGAGGGAGAAAGGCTGTGGTGTTTAAATGTATTAGTGAGTAAGTAGGTGGGAGACCATGTGTGGCAGCTGGTGCATGAACAATGCGGTGCAGTTGGTTTGGGCTTGCAGAGAAGGTCCTTCCTCTGAGCCTGACATTCATTCACTCTCCACAGAGGAACTGGAGGTTTTTCCCCTCTCAGAAAGTGGCAGATCAGCCAAGAACAAACTTGAATGCACGAAACATGTTAAAACCACCAAGTTACATGCACTGCATTTGATTTTTCTTAAGCATTGTTTCTTTGTACTTCCTCGCTAGCCTTCAAAGTACTCCAAGTCCTCTGCTCATGCAATCTCTGGTTTCAGGCAAACCAGCATGGCACTTTGCCTGAGCTGAGAAAATATGCTTGAAGTCTGCATTCACAGGCAGCTTCAACATCCTCGGGAAAGCCCTTTGTTTTTGTAGCCTGAAAGTATGTCACAAACATGAATAGAATTATATGCTCTCTCTCCCTCGCCCTCAATCCTCTTTACCCTAGGAAAAAATTATTCGCTTCCAATTACAGGGCCAGTTAAAATCAATACAAAGGTGGGAGAAAACAGATCATTTTTCTTATGGAAGTAACTGTTTTCATTAATTTTTCATTAGTCCTGCTTTTGTTGTGCTATCCATCACTGAAGGAGCTGGTATGCAGTAGATTACATTTAGGTTATCTTACATGCTTCCAGGATTTAGTAGATATTGCCTGATAAAGCTGCGAGCTTTATGGCTTTAACTTACATCTATCAATAATGCATCAGAAGAGAATTTTTCTGCAGAACAGCTGTCCCTGAGCCAAGCAGCTTTCCCCTGGAATAGCTGCACTGGTTACGGCGGAGATGACAGCACAGCTTTTAAACTACTCATCTAAAGGCTACAACTGGGAGAAAGAGGAGCAGATGCTTAAGGAGGAAGATAATCTGTGAGGGTCTGAGCCCTGGTTTCCTGCTCTGGTCCGTTTTATTTTGGAGTGTTGGAAGCTGGGAGCCAGCCGTGCCTTGCCCCATCTCAGCAACCACACCTGAAAAATGTTCCTGCCCTCAACCATCCTGGCGTGCACTAGATGAATGGCCAAAGCTCTTTCACAAATTGAACTGGAGCTGTTTGTTGCTATTCCCCCCACACCCCCCCCCGCAATGCCCGAGCTGTTTGGTAAGGAACCGAACCATGGGAAACAGAAAACTACAGGCACGACTGCGGGGCCGAGCCCGCGGAAGGAGAAGAGCAACTCAGCAGGCGCGCCTTCAACCGG
>JANHFX010016325.1:23463-63930 GCA_027560015.1 Chloroceryle amazona
CACTCCACGAGGTCCCTGTCTCTACTGTGCTGGGGACTCCAGAGCTGGTGCCAGTGCTGCGGGCGGGTCCATCCGGCCCCCTGGGGCCAGAGGGGCGGGACCCCCCCCCCCGCAATGCCCGAGCTGTCTGGTAAGGAACCGAAACATTGTAAACAGAAAATTACAGTCACTACTGAAGAGCTGAGCCAGAGGAAGGAGTCAAAGACCTCAGTAGGTCCTACTTAAACCGTGAAAGGTGAAGGAGATTTAATTTCACTTATTTCTGCCTCTCTTCGGAAGGAATCCCAAAGGTAGCCAAATCCTAACACAGCAGTAGCGTTACTTTTTAAGCTTATTCGGATATGTCAGGGATGCCTGGTGTCTGCTTGAACAGCTTGCAACTCTCAGCTTTACAAAAACATGTGTCATAGCACCTCACTGATTCCAACCTCTTTCTATACCGCAAGAGGGGTTATGAAAGAGGGTGGCAGCCGAGCGTGACTCTTGCAGCTCAGCTTGTCACCCAGGTGGGTGGAAGTCGAGCCTCTTCAGCCTCCCCAGCTGCAAGATGAGCTTATTGCTACCTTCTTCTCTTACAGGTAGAGAGATGCTTAATTGAAGGTTTGCACAGTGCTTTGAAGATACCGAGCACTGTGTTAGGGCCAAAATTATTACTGTTGAGCTGCCCAGGCACAGCCCCAAGCAGAAGAAAAACAAGCCTCCTGAACTGGAGAAAGACGTGCACAGCTACTTTTGTTATTTTCCAGTAATAAGCATTTTTAATGTGAGCCACCCAGAGCTCAAGTATTTATTCAGAAGCGGCAGGGATTAGTGAAATCACAGCTCCAGATCTTCAGAGCCCGTGTCCATGCTTTGCTTGCTTTGTATTTTTGTTTTAGCAGTTTCTTGGAGGTTAAGCAAATGAAGTCTCAAACATCCACTGGTGATCCTTGCTAAGCCCTCTGGTTTGAACTGAAGCCAGAGTGAGTGCAGCACACAAGTTTAGGGGACTTTAGCACATAAATGTTTTAAGTCAATGCCCACTGGACGGGTTGCCACCCTGCCCCTTGGACTGCATCCTTAGAGCGAGCAGGCAAGGCTGGCCATCCCATGCTACCCACTTTCCTCAGGAAAATTAATAGCAACACTGACAAGCTACATAATAGAACAGAAGCTAGAAGACCATTTGGGGTTGTAGATGAGATCATTTATCAGTCCTGAGTCTGGAGTACAGAGATAAATCTCCCTTCCTCCATCTCTCCCCAGACCAGCAAGCAAGAGCTGTACTCTGAGTACCAGGGACGGGGTTTGCTGGGCTGGGCAAGGGCAGCAACACCCCACACTCCCTAAAGGGCACTAACCCAGCCTGTTCACACCAGTGACAGCCTCTCTGGGGAGAAGAAGACCTCACAGACATACAGTTTCAATGGGGCTGAGAGAGAAGAGTCTGATCAAACCACACTTCCTTCTATTCTATTCTATGATTCTTCAGACCTGAAGCAGAAAATACTGTGGCTTTTGGGTTTTTTTTAGAAGCAACACACAACAGAGATGACATTCTATAGCTGTCACTGCAACGATACCGACGGCCGATCGCCACACCGTGCCTCTTCTCATCATCCCTAAATTCCACTAATCTGTAATTCGGATCATAACTTGGGTGTGAGGCAAGTTCACCATGAATACAGAGGGCAGAAGATGGGACCTGGCCCGTAGTACCTGACGTAAGTTCAGCAATAATACAATCTTTGTTATTTTAGAGCCACACGACTCAAGTCTCTAGTCAATAAATGTGAAAAAACACAAATCACAGGTTCAAAGAAAAGTGGACTTTCCCCATCTGTCAGAGGAAACCTCCATTTCTGGAGCTCATCCTTGCCCAAACAGAAGATGCTTCAGCAGGCTGGAACTGGGGTTTCCCCCCAACATCAATGTTAGCATTTTGGTTACCAGCTGGCAGAGCTAGCTCAGCTTTCGAGGGGATGAACTTCTGTTACTGTATGCCTGCCTCTTCTTTTGGAAGAGGAGAATGGATGCTGGTTTAGCAGTTTCAAGTTCAAATAGAGGATCTGAAATGCTAAGTCAGTTTTGGGGTCTTCAATAACCAGATCAATGAAGTAGCAGCCAAAGAGAACACAGGAACTTGATGCAACGTATTGATTTTTGGTGGTGGCGATCCCTCCAGACCCTCAAGAAATAATAAACCACTCAAACTGAAGTCTGAGAAAAAGCAACTGGTCTACAGGCCCTAAGGATGTCTTGGTTTCATTTCCACTATAAATAAACCTCAGGCAGCATGAATGCCAACATACAAATACCAGTTGTCCCTAGAAATAATTCATAATATAGAATTCCACAGTCAAGAAATGACAGATGGAAATAAATGTTTTTATTTCTCTGAAAAAATGACCACTGGTCAATAAAAATTCTTTACTCACCACCCAAAATCAAATCCTTCCCCAAATATGTGAACATTGAAGAAAAATGCACTTGGCAAGCCATTTGGGTGATGGTAAAAACCCTGTAATTAGTATAGCAATCAATTTTGAAAGGTTGCTGCAAAAAATTATGCTCATGAACAAAACGTTTCTCTTCAAATTGAAATCAGTGTCTGTTTAGCATAAAGAAAAATAATTGACTGGGTGGCTCAACTGTCATGTTTTCAGAGGGTAGTAGGTTGTCCCCACTGGCTTCCGTTATGGATTCTATCAGGCATCAAATGCAATGCCTCAGCTGTATCTGCTTGTGTCAGTCAAGCACTGAAATGATCAGCTTCCTTCTAGACACATAGCAACAGAGAGGAGAAACATTGGCCAGGCCAGACTCCCTGGCCAGTAAGTACCTGAAGATGGAATGAAGTAGCAGCACCTATTTACAGGTGGTGCTTCTGGAAGAGAGCTTTCCTAGGGACTAAGCAGGACATCACCTGCCCTGGCACCAGGTAAATTGTCTCGGTCTTCAGTGGGACACTGGCAGTTTAAAGGTTCGTTCAAGAGCACCAGGATCCATACTTACACCATGGAGCTGTTTGGTACATTAAGGAGGCAATGGTGGAAAAACTAAATCCCGGGTCAATGGCTATTGCAGAAATCCAGCGTTCACGTTACCATGAGAAAAGGTGAAAACCCAGTTCCTCTGCTTGTGTCCCCTGTGGGAAGGGCTGTTAGGTGGCATCTGCAACCTCCGCACGTCCACAGCAGTCCTCCTGGCAGCTGCTTAACCAAGTTGCTGAAGTACAGTGTTGGCAGCTACTGCTCATTGCAGCTCTTGTTATTAAATACTGATAGCAGAGAACAGAGGGTTTTTTAATAAAAAAAAAATCAGATCAATTTAAACTACTGTACATTTCAGAATTACTAACCTCCAGAGATCAGCTGACCGTAATCTGGTCCTTCTTGGTTCCCCTCCCCCTTCTCTCCCCCTTTTCCTGGATATATTGCTCATTTGTCTTTTGAGCAGGGTTTCCAAAGAACATTTTAAAAACACACAGCTACAAACCTCAACTGCAAACAGGACCAATCTCAGTTGCTCTCTAAAAATCTGTATCGAACTTACACCTACATGTTATTTTTTCACCAGCCATTGCTTTGCTTATTCATGACCACATTGTAATCGCAGAGACATTTACATCCAGGGTCTCGGAGCGATTTTTAACTCCATCAACAACGAATGCAGGCTCAGAAGGAGGATGCCCGGCCAGCTGGGGATTTGGGAGAAGCACAAAGGTATCCTCGGTACCGTTGAGTCAGGCAGGTATGCGCTGAGCAAGCAAAGCCACCACCTGAGCACAACCGGCTGCTTTTGGGAGCACCACGCTGAGAAGCGTTAGTGGAAAAATTCCTCACCCTCCACACCCAGCCTGTGCAAAGGCTGCAGGTGGCACGGGCGCTGCCAGTGCCGGGGCAGGCGCTGCAGGGCCAATTTTGGGGCCACTGATGCTCCTGGCCAGGCAGGCTTGGGACCCCCACTGGCCAAGCAGCAGGTAAAGGAGCTGCACACCCCCCAACCCCCCAGCTCCAGCCTGCACTGGAGCGTAAGCCAGTACATAAAGACAGTGGCCAGCAAGGCAGGTCTGGACGTACCTTTGGGCTTGACAGAGTAAATATACCCCCAGGGTACAGTGTAGAGGCCCCAGAGGTGAGGCTCCAACTGGGAGCACTGGGAGGGTTTCTGCAGCAACCAGCCTCTGGAACATGACATCACCTTGCACTGGTACCCACGAGCTCTCAACCCATGGGCATTGGTGTCTTTTTCAACATCACAAATTTCATACCACTTCCAATGGTTTGAAGAGCTGTTAAAAATATTTATTTCCCAGGGTTTTAGCTTTCCAACTTCTACGCAAACTAACAACCAAATTGTGGGCAGTCAGAGCAAACATTTGTTTATTTTGTAAGAGGACTACTTGCTGCTAATTGAAAACAAGCATTTTCAATGAGGCAGCTGCTTCAGTACTGTGAATAGACAAATCAGCATCACATTGAAGATCTCATAACCCACTAATGAATCTTAATTTTTGGAGCCCCCTCCCTCACCCATTTCCACATTTCAATAATTTCAAAACCATTGATATGTGCTGCCAGAGAGTTAAGTGTGTCCTCTGACATCGTTTAATAAAAACCAGGAAAATGGTAGCTATTTTTTCTTTTTTTAGTTATCAGACTATATTAAAAACCTTGTAACACGAATTTAACAATTTATTTCCTTTTTTTTTTTTCTTAAATAAATAGCAAAGTGTCACCAAAATGAATGGAACGCCGGCACCATTGCGTCGATAGAAACTCCCATACTAGGATGAATACAGTCATATTCTGGAATATTGCATAAAAAGATACTTTGGAGGAAAAGTGGTGGTTGCTGGTGCACCTCGAGGTGGTGAAAGCATCAACCTGCGAACGGTCCCCTCAGTGGCATCGTGATGTGGCACCTTTGCAAAATCTCACCTGCCCAAACCAGGCGGCTGCAGAGGTGGCCTCGGTGAGACTGCAAGAGAACAACTTGCAGGACATCAAACAGGGGACACCGACTTACCGCCTGCTATGGAGAGCAAGGCAGCTGAGGGTGGAACACAAGGGGCTGACCATCTCACGCTCTAGGCAGAAGGACACTAGCTTTAAACGAGGGAAGGGAACAACATGAAGAACAAAAGGCTGACTAACACTCAGCAGGGTAGGGCTGGGAGAGCCAAAGCTGCCAACTCCTTGGTCGAGAGGAAAGGGTGCAGCTATTCCTGTTACAGCGAAGGTGACAGAACCAGGTGTCACTTTCTGATGGGTTTCCCTGGGCAGAACTGTGCTATTTTTAAGTCTAACCAACAAACCTCTCTTTGAACCAGGACAAAGCTCAAAAAGGACAGCGCTGGAAGAAGACCAGCAACGTGTGGCACACCAGACAGGTCTCAGACCAGTGTCTGCTGCCTTTAACTCACTTCACTGCGCACGGGCCATGCTGCCTGTGGGAGCAGCCACCGCTCCATGGGTGCAGTGAGCTAAATCCCACCTCTCTCTGCTCCTCTTGGCTGAAATCAGACCCCCAGTATTTTAAACAGAGTTTATTGTATTTAATACATTATAAAATTTGAAAAAATTGTAGGAAAGCAGCAGATTCAAACCAGAGCATCTCTACCAAATATTAATTATTCTGGCCCCCTTTGAAAAACAAAACAAAACAAAACCAACACAAAACAAAACAAAACCAACAACAACGAAAAAAAAAAAAACCTCATTCAAAAGAAAAGTTAACCTTTCACATCTGTGAGGGCAGACAAAAAGTGTGCGACTTCTGTACAAACTACAGTTAAATTTCTGTCGACTAGCTTTGCAATGCAATGGATGGTCACCTCCTGAACACCTGCCCATCCACCTCTACAGACAGACATAAACCTCTGTATGCAAATAAACCGAGTCAAGGTGTGCCCACGTGAAGTGGATGGCTGTTTGGCAATGGGAATGGGTGAAGGGCAGTCTGGGTACCCCCGATGGCAATGGCTTGTACACCCTCGAGCGGGCCCACGGAAGGCCTAGGACACTTAATGGCCATCACAGCACCAACCTCATCTACCACTGTGTTGTTTTTGCATTTCCTACCCTTTGACATGTACATACATATATATATGTACATACATATACATACATATTTTTAATATATGTGTGTGTGTTTTCTTTGACACCTTGAGGTTATTATTATCATCACTACTATTCCAAATGTTCCCATATGAATTCAGGTGTGGTCTCTATATTTGATATAAATGTGTCTTTTATTCAATTTTAGTTCCAGGACTTGTTTGGAGTCCAAACTGCACATGAAACGTCCCCCCTGTTTTGATTTTTTTTTTCCTCTCTCTCTCTTTTTTTTTTTTTTTTTCTCCATAAAGAAATATGTCCATTTTAGTCCAGAGGCTCTTGCTTTATTCGAATGACGGAGGGTGCACGAGATGTCCTTCTGAGTTCTCGTCTCAGTACGTATTCACTGAATTGGGAAGAGTCCACCCCACCTCCACAGGAGCCAACAATCTCAAACCCTCTTTGCTGTAACCTCTCAAGTACCTGCAAAAAAGAGGAAACGGACAGTGATGTATAACAGTAAATAAACAGACTCTCTGCTGTCTGAGGATGGTAACTGCTGTTTTCAAATGGACCCAGCTAGGACAGAGAAGTGGTCACACAGATCTGCTAACTGGCTCCCTCAGCTTCACTGCACTGGACTGATGTCCACTGACTCTGGCCACTGAGCAGTAAGAAGATGGATATTCATTGTTCTTTTTTTCAGTACCGTCAATAAATCCAGTGTTTTTCTAGCCACAGAAACATGCCTGGAAAAACACATTCTCTGCTTCACAAAATGCACAATACCAAAGGACAAACCCAGGATTGTACAGCAGATACCAGAGGGTGCTGGACAAACACCTCAAGTGAACGGTGGCAATGCAGACACTGCGGTCATAATTTCAGAGAAGCTACCATCACATTTCCTAGAGACTTAAAAACCACCCACGATTACGAAGGTTTGTGGCTACATTTACTTGTGGTAAAACATAGGACCTTTAAACTTTAATTATGGGACTAATGAGTTCTGCCTATTCACTTTCTTTCCTCCCTTTTCACAACCTGACCGTTGCTTCCAGTGGGATGTGCCCAGCACAGCTCACCCAACAAGTGATGGTGCAAAGATCTCAGCTCCCAGTACCAGCTCCAGGCTGCTAGAATATACAGTGTGTGGCTAAATAACCCTTCTTCACAGTCCTGTACCTCTTTAGTTGTAACCCCACATCAAAGGCTGTTGTAAACTTGCATTTGTCACTAGGACAAAACAGCTTTGATGTCTCAGAGCGACCATAAAGGCAGTGAGAGACAAATGTCCATGACATGGAGCAACCATATCTCACTAGCTTTGGATCAGTCTATCCAGACTCCTGTGTTAAGTGCTAACACGTTCGCAGTGCCTGGCCAGCTTTCAGTGCGTACTCCTCTCTGGGGAGGGAGCAGAGCACAGCTTCTCTACCAGGGCAGCAGGACCTGGCAGGTGAAAGACTCCGAGCTCAGTTTGCAAGTCTCTCCTGTGCAAGAACTCGCTCAGGAGCCTGCAGCGTTTCGGAGGTGTACTGAAACCAAACCAAAGAGCAGCAACAGTGCTAGTGACAACTGCAGACGTGAGGAAGTGTTCTGGCTCCCAAGTGCTGGCTGTGCAGGATGTGCTAACTAGGTGGAGACAGGCATGTGAGGTGTTTGGTTCTACCCAGCAAAGGATAAAACCAGTGACACTGTAACTTATACATTTATTATCATTATTTCAGAAATAATATGCATTTGTCTTCTGGATTTTTTTCTTATCTGTTTCATAGCAGCTACTGGTTCTAGATGTTGCTACATAGAATGATAGATTAGTTTGGGTTGGAAGGGACCTTTAAGGGTCATCTCGTCCAACTGCCCCCTGCAAAGAGCAGGGACATCTTCAACTAGAGCAGGTTGATCAGTGCCCCGTCCAACCTGACCTTGAATGTTTCCAAGGATGGGACTTCTACCACCTCTCTGGGCAACCCTGGGCCAGTGCTTCACCACTGTCATTGTAAAAAAATTCTCCCTTATACATAGTCTAAATCTACCCTCTTTTATTTGAAAACCATCACCACTTCTCCTATTGCTACAGGCCTCTACTATACCACAAAAAAATTAGGAAAAACTGAAAGTTAAAGAGAAGGGTCTTCCCTGAGACCACAGAAATGGAGGTTCCCTATCTGCAATAAGCAGATGTGCCTTTGTTTTTGCTACCACAGCAAGGAGGAAGACTGAACATGTTTTCTCCATCCAAAGCAATGGTGATTTATTCAAGAAGTAATACGAAGGTCTTTATCAAACACAAAAGACCCGGGTAACACACCGGACAAAGAGACACACTAGTTTTTATCCGCACCAGGGATAACTTCCCCCTGCTGCGCCCTTCACATTACACACCATGCCTGATAGTCTCATTGAAGGGTCAAAGACCTCCTTAGGATGTCCCACTTTGAAAGACAGCAGAGGCAGCTGAGGCAAAGTGCCCTCTAAGTGGGTAAGACTCAAGAGATGCCTTCTCCAGATATACTGCATCCTGCTTCAGGAGGAAGGAGGAGGAAAAAGGAGGATGCTGGCTGTGTTCTCCCTCTGTGGAAATGTGCCCCTTTTTTTCAGTAGCTCACCAGTGCTATTGTCCTGTCATCTCTTTCTTACACAAACCTCCCTTTCCCCTCACTTTTCACTTCAGAATAAGAGACCGAAGCTTCCCAGTTTTGATCCTTCATTATTCCTATTTAGTTTCAGGCCTCCTGTGGACTCTGGCAAATCAGCATCTCCACTGCCCTTCTCACATGAAGGGACAGCTCCTGATGCCCCCACAACAGGCTCTGTGGGTATGTGGCATCTTCTCTCCCTGGCTTGAGATGTCCCTGTGCCCTCTTGTCAAGGCAGAAAACAATTTGTAACGAGCAGGCTTGAATGGCTGCCCTATAATCAAATGTCAAAATAGTGTTTCTCCAAATATGCAATGGCTTTATACTAAGGCAAACACATTATCTATCTCCTAGAGCAGGTTTTCAACACTGCTGCAGTTTGTTTGCAAAGAGATTTGGTGATGATATGTGTGAATTAAGTTGAGAAAGCAACCCTCACCCCACAGTGGTAAGCAACTGGCTCAAATGCTCCAGTTGACTTTGTTCACCAAAACACTCCAGCAACAGGGAAGAGGGTCAAACCCAACTGGTACCTGGCCAGCAGGCTCCCTTCCAAAACCTGCATACGTGACTTCCTACCTGAACTGAGTTGAGGTGACAGTATCCATTCAGTGGAAATCGGATGACGTGCGTCGAGTCGTGATTCCAGCCGGCGTTGACAGAATTGCACATCACGTCACCGATTTCTGGAAACACTTCTTCTATCAATGACTTATCACCACTCAGTGTAATCCTCTCTCCAAGGTCTGGGGCAACTCGCACCACCAGGCACTCACAAGACTTTGAGAAACGGCCACTCTCCCGGTCCTGTTTCCACCTTTCCATCTCTCCTAGCATGGGCTGAAGCTGGAAATACTTTGCTTCTTCATATAACAAACTGTAGTCCTGAAAGACACATATATTACTGTGCACAATTAAGAAAGAGGCATTGCTAATGTACCACTTAATGTATATGGCTGTTCAGGCTAATGTTGCTCTAGATCTGGAACCCTTCAGACATAGATCGTAATTATTGTGTAGGAAGGTGGAATAAAATAACAGTGCAAGCAGAAAATAACCATCAGCACTCGACACAGACTGGGTATAGCTGCGCTCGTGAGGGGAGGGGGAGGCTGTGCTCACTCAACTCCCTCCTATTCCTGCTATGGAATAACCCAGGCAAAAATCCCACTTTTCCCCATGTTTTATCCCCATAGTGATGTCATAGAATAATGACCTCATTGAACAGATGGAACAGAATTCAATCAGCACTCAGAAAATTCATCACTAGGATCCATCGCGTCTTACAGCAACACTGGCAGGCATTGGAACAGGTATAAGAATGTAAATGAGGGAGCCTGTGATGGTTCTAAGTGTAAAATGATTCAGATATTTGCATAATGAATTGCACATATTACTGCATTTTAAAAATTAAGTATTTTTTAATACCTTCCCATTTGCCAACAGTATTGTTTACTACATCATCTCAAACACCAGAGCAGGGAACACATTTCTGAGTATAGCCAGTACAGAAGTAATTTAGAACTGATGATCTGGAGTCTGCCTACTGCCATTTTTTAAATTAAAAAGAAAAAAAAAAACAAACAAATTGTTTGTCTAGGTTTAAGAGCATAAGACCATTTGGAAATTTTTTATACAGAGGAAAGCAATACATGAGCATTAGGGAAGACAGAGGATCAGAATGACAACAAAGGGAGACTGCTAACAGTCAACATGGCCCTGGATTTGAGCTACAGACTGATGCATTATGAGGATGGGGCACCTAAATCATGCTTAAAATACTGTTTACATTTAACACGTAACAAAAAAGTCATCCAATCTATAGATTTCTAAGAAACAAGGACTGCTGTTAATCTTAAGCACCAATCTTTTGGACACGTTAAAGCATAACTGAGAAGGACATCCCTTTGAGCATCACGTTATTTGGGTGAACTTGCCAGGAGCTGCATTTCTAATTTCATCACAGCTACAGTGTATTCATGTATCTAAAAGGCTCTGCATATGTAATATCTTAATAGTCACAGAATCATGGAATGGTAGGGGTTGGAAGGGACTTCTTGAGATCAGAGTGAAACTCCCCCTGCCAGAGCAGGATCACACAGGAACCGATCCAGTCAGGTTTTGAAAGTCTCTAGTGAAGGAGACTCCACAACCTCTCTGGGCAGCCTCATCCAGGCTCCGTCACCCTCACAGCAAAGAAGTTTCTCCTCAAGTTGAGGTGGAATTTCCTGTGTTCCAGTTTGTGACCATTGCCTCTCACCCTATCACAGGGCACCATGGAAAAGAGACTGGCCCCTTCTACTTGAAATTCACTCTTCAGATATTTGTAAACATTCATAAGATCCCCTCTCAGTCTTCTCTTCTCCAGGCTAAACAGCCCCAGGGCTCTCAGCCTTTCCTCCTAAGAGAGATGTTCCAGTCCCTTCATCATCTTCATAGCCTTCACTGGACTCTCTCCAGTATTTCCCTGTCCCTCTTGAACTGGGGAGCCAAGAACTGGACACAGGAACCTAGAACTGGACACTGCATGGAAGGTGGCTTTTCCTTTTTCTGTATGTCTGATTACCTTCAGGACAAGCTCCAAGAGCAGCACAAAGCTGTGCTACGGCTTCAAAAGAGGGATGTGATTCTTATCAGCTAGTTCCAAACTCCCATGCTATTCAGGTAGATCTACCCTTGTCACGCACGGGAGCAGTGAGTGTGTGTCTACAGCAGATGATTCAAAGGTTGCTGCAATACTGTTCTTGAACTCAACTTCACATCTGTTATGCCTCAAACACCTGAAAGCCCATGTCAGATATGAGGGATAAAAGACTGCACACTGGTGTGAACTGCTCTAACCCTTCCCCATCACCTCTCCTGTTCAGTCTGAATTGCTGTATTTCCTACGGGGAGCTCATGGTGCAGCCAGCTACGTTGATAAGCGTTCATTAAGTAATGATAAAGATCTGTTCTGATTGCAACCGTGGTCTCCAGCACTCAATTTGCTGACGCCACATCTACACCCACATGCCTACAAGTGGATAAACACAGAACATCACAGTTTGACGCTCTACCTCTCTGCTGGTTAATGTCTAATGTGGTGAACTACCTCAGATTTAATTTGATATAAGGAAAAAAAGCAAGCTCTTTAATAAAGTTTAAATAATAAATATGCCACCATTCATCCCTGACTTTCCAAAACTCCCAACTTAAATTTACAGTATGCATTCTAGAGTATGGAGGAGAAAATATTCTATGACTTAATGCTCAACTATTACCATGCGTGCAGTTTATTTTGTCAATACTGTGATTCCCACACCATTCTCTGAATTTCAGCGTGGGAGTGGAGGCTGGAGCTGCTGCAATCAGAGGGGAAGCATAAAAGTGAATGAGAGGACAAGTAATTAGCAAAGCTCATGAGCAGTCAGTTCCAGATTGTAACATCCTTTCTGACTCCATCAGCATCCTACGGTATTGAATTTTAAATATTAAATATTGATGCCACTCTCAGAAAGGCTGAGGGATGCCACTTTGGCAAAGTCCTTCTTACTTCTTCCATGTACCTGAAATCAAGCACAGTACTCTCCAAGTCCATCTCCATCCACCCCGCTCCTCATCCAGGGCTCTGTTTCAGCTACGTGTCAGATATCTGCAGAACACTTGAAATCTCACCTTGAAATCATCAGGAATGAGGAGTTTCGACGTCCTTAAAAAATTCAAGATATATCTGAACATCTGCCCATCTCTGTCGATGAAATAGTGCTGCTTGAGACTGTCGAGGACGATGGGCTCCGTGCCATCGAAAAGCCGGCCGATTCTGGAGAGAAAACAAGAGGCGCGTGGCAGGATCAGACCAAGCCCAATGCTGCAAAACCCCCTCATGCCGAATTCACCAAAGCAGCAATGTGGTTCCACTTTGTAAGAAAAGGGCTGGTTTCAGACCACAATTTAAGGTGCGTGTTTTCCAGCGTGGCCTCAGAAGCTTCCGAGTAGCACAGCTTGGGAGGTGGAAAGGCAGGAGCCTCTCACACCGGCCTCGCTGCCCAAATCCACGTCTCATGATACAATACCCCTTTGATTACTTTGGACATTTTTCTTGATAGCCTCCATCAGAAGACCCCATCCCCCCAGATGCCCCAACCTCCTTGATTTACTCCATTCTGCTTCCTGGAAGGCCACACGGTGAACCTGATTTAGTTTGGAAATTGCATTCAGAAAATGTTGGTTTGGTTTGGGGTTTTTTTTGTTTTGTTTTGTTTTGTTTTCTTGCTTGGGTTTTGTTTGTTTTTAAACCCAGTTCATTTTTTGGATGTCATTTACTGCCACCAACATTTGGACAGGCACAGCTGAGGGGGCAGCACGTGGTGGGAGTAAGTTACTGGGGATACAAAGGTTATCACATTTCAATGCCAGATAACGATTTCACTGTAAAAATTCATGGCTTGTGGCAGGTATCAATTAGTCCACTCTTAAATAATCAGGAAAAAAGCCTCAGTTTTTAGAGGCCACCCACTGACCACCAAAACCACGTGGCCACCTAGAGAGACTGCTTGCCAACAGTTCTTCCAACATCAACTGCTGGACACACATGTTTTCTAGATCTATGACCCACAAACCTCCTTTCTGTCGAGCAGCAGGAAGGGCTGAAAAGGCTGAACAGAGCAACACAAAGTAGATGTTGTGTTTCTGCACCGGGGCGCTTGCAAAACACTCCTGAGTCACTTGTGGTTTCCCAATGAAATCAGCAGGAGTGACTGGCAGGTTTGACTCTGTGTGCCTGTTTATACATCTGTATGTACAGTGTGGAAGTACTTTTTAATTCTTTCCAACACTAGAACTGTAAACAAAATGGTCTCGAAATAGCTCGCTTGTGATAACGTCACATGGCCACTCGGTGCGAGACTCTGCCGACAATCTGGGACATGATTCCAGTCTTGTTACAGCCTGTTAGGTTCCACAGTGTTCTGCAAATACTGCGTTTTCATTATTTTAACAAAAAGGCACATTCATATGTAGTTTTTGTCCCAGTATAACCAATCTGTTTTGGGAACCAGCACAGTCAAACCTCTGCAGGTTACTGAAGAGCATGCAATGGTACCACTGGACACCAGCAGGGAGCTAAGGGACCCACAGACCCTTTTGTTCCCTGTCCACACTCAGTTTGTGGTGCAGGTAAGGTACAAGTCTGTCTCCTCACAAAAAGAACAGAACAAGCTCAATGAACAGTCACGGCACACTAATTTTGTTTTAAAAGAAGTGAACAATCATTTCCTACTACTAGTAGAAAAAAAATCCACACAAACCTCAAAAGTGATCAGCTCTCCTGGCTGCATGAAGCATCCCAGGCTGAGGGATGCCCCATCCATCAGCAGCAGAAGGGGGTTTTCAGGAAAGGTTCAAGAGGCAAAAGACAGAATTGGTTCCCAAAGAGGGGGAGATGGCAGATCTTGCAGCGGAGTCTCAGGGACCTGCTGAGGGATGTGTCTCCAGGTGACCACAAGCTGCATGGCACCCACAGCTAGACACTTTCCCTTTGAAAAGGGCACAACCAACCCAAAGGAGTGTGATGTGATGTCTCACAGCAGGGACCTTGGTAGTACACCCAACAATAAGTTGTGAACAGAATACAAGTCTCAACTATTCTTTTGCATCATCTGGAAGAGATGAAGACCAGGAAGGATGAAAAATCCCATTAACCTCAACTGGCCATTTACAGTTCTGTAGGAAATAGCTGAATCAATTCAAGTTGCTTCAAGTCTGTAATATATAAGAAATTAGATATATTTTACAGAATGATCAGGTACAAAATATGCTTTCAAAACCACCCCTTAGAACAATTCAGGCTTTATTCCTCTGCTACTTGTTTCTGCCTGCCCCGCTGCTCAAAATTTAAGCTATGACAGGCCATATAATACTGGTTCCTGTTCACTACGTGGATGAGCAACATTTATGTCTAATATGGATGCACTCAGCATTTAGAATTAATTTTCCCCTACACTTAAGCATGTCATCTTGGAATCTATCACAGAATTCACATACAAAACCTATATATTTGGCCAAGTCAGTCATTACCGAAATGTATAATGGTAATTGGTTTCTGCAGCATTTTCCTCATTCTAAATTACTACTATAATTACACATTTTAAACCTCTAGGCTTTTTGTCTTCATTTTATTAATTGTTTAGGAGAAGAACAAGATAGTATCAGAGGATGGAGCCTTCTGACAGAACCATAATGCTGACGAGAGTGCACAGCCATCAGGAGTGCTGCCTGGGACCTGAAAGGCTTTGGATCTGGGCTGGAGAAGTTAAGAGAAGGTGCTGCCTTAGTGCACTGCTGCTTTGCAGCAGCAGAAAAAAAACCATCAATTGAAAAGTCCCAATTCCCCTGCATCTCCCCCCCAGGACCACTTGGCACTACACAACTGCACTTTCACATGTTAAAACAGCTTTGGAAGGGCAGACCCCAAACAGAGAGGCTTCTGTAAACAAACTTAAAGCCTTTTTCCTTTTCAGATGAAAAAACCACCCAAACATACCAAAATGTACATTCCAGCTTCCTACTTACAGCCTCCAGGGAAAGACTCAAGATAATACGGGACTCAAATTTAGTGGCATGGTTCTCCTAAGCTGTATTTGCTGCACCCATCAGGAGAGGAGACTGGGCTATGCCAGGATCTGGAGAAGAACAGACACCTTCACCCCCAGCCTCCCCCTTTGCTCTCGGGTTCCTGGAAGCACAGCAGCAAGCTCTCTGCTGTGCCTCACTTGGCAACTCTTCTATAGCATAGATTTAAATAACCACCCCCTGTCACCTGTAGCTTCGCTGTTACTCTTGCTTAGTCTCGCACTGCAATTATAAATGCTTAAGAGACATCAGTCCGCTGGCACAAGAAGAGACTTAAGTAATGTTTATTGTAACTTCACTTCCCAAGAAAACCTGAAATATGTTTTGCCCCATCTCCTTCTTGACAACATTGGCCAATGATTGGCAAATATCATTTTCTTACCAAAAAAAACCCAAACAAAAACAACCAAAAAAAAGCAAGTACATAACAGCTGAATGGATTTCCAAACAGAAAGTGCTTTGAAGGAGGCTTGCAAAATAAGCTGATAATTATATGCAGAATTAGCCAAATATCAAGGGTAAAGGATTAGAAACTGCAGTCCATTTACAAGAAAATGTACTTCTGAAATATTTAATTAAAACTAACAGGCTGGAATTTTCTATATATGAGGAAAATTAATGTCCCATGGGTTGAAAGTGCGACCTCCAATGGGTAATAATTAATGTCTGTGGCTTTAAGTATCACATTCCACCGTCAGAAATCGAATGCTTCAAGGGTTGAAAATACAACCCCTGGAAATCTCAGCTTCCATCAGAGAATCTGGCTTTACTTTAAGGACACAAAACAGGTACGGCTGCAAGCCTGGCTTTAGGGAGAAAACAACAGGATAGGGAAGAGATGGATGGTTTACTTCCATAAGATACTGTAGAGATCCTTCTCCCCACAGAGCAGCACCCCCATAGCAGCCTTCCTAGGCCAATGATCTTGCAGGGCAAGATGACACTGCTTACAGGAGTTTGCAAATTATCCAGGAACAAATCCTGTTTCTTGAGTATAAAAATATACCCAGTCTGCAGCAAAACTGTGTATGTAGTGTGTTTATAACATTGCTCTCTCAGTGGAGAAATATTTATATACACTAATTTATTTATATAGATAAAAGGTTTCCCTTCAGCCTATTCTGCTTCAGTTAGAATTTGTCAAAGCAGCAACAATTAGGAAAAAGATGGCCAATATTAATTTAACAAGTCAACTGTTGCACGACTTTCTGAACACTAAGAAAAATAACACAGTTCTGCAGATTGTTTTAGTGGCTTCAGTGGACAGAGCTAAAATTCTTCCCTTTTGTAAAGGGATACAAGAAGCATGGAAAAGTTGCAAGCCTTGATGTTTGCAAGCATGAAGAATATTGCAAACTTTCAAAATAAAGTAGAAATAAGCCATTTTTTTCCCCCTCAGGAAAACAGTGATTCCTTATTACTGAGTATATTCAGTATATTATTTTTCATACTATTAGCAGAGGACACGACAAACTCTAACTGAAGATCTTCTGCAGTAAACTATTTTCAAGAGTTCTAAGCTGTCAGCTTTCCCTTCTTTCTGTGTCTTTTGCAGAACATGAAATAAAGGGAGGAAAACTCCTGCTGTGAAGCCCTTTTAATAACCCAGCAGAGGGAACTGTGGGACGAGCATCAGCAATGCCCTGGCACCCACAATCCCATGCTAATGGCGAGGCAAGTAACTGCCTGAGACTCCTCTGAGGTTGGATACTCAGGGGCAAAGTACTCATGAAAACACAACTCTCTCCCTCCAGTTATGAATGACATGGCAAAGAACAAGTATTGCAGTCAAAAATCTTACTCACCTGGTTGGAGTCACAAACTGAGTAGGGGTTTGTCCCTGAGAATGATAAGCAAATGCAAGTGTTCTTTATCAAATCATTGTGTTTATGTGGCTAATAAGAATGCTTATTTAACAACACTGGGGTGTGCAGAGCGTGAGCTGGAATAGGCTCTTTTTTTTTTTTTTTCCTCTGCAACTTTAGTCCACATTGTCCTTATTAATTTCATTTCATTTTCTTTTGCTGAGTGCTCAAAGGCAATTTGCATAAGAGCCCATTATAAATTAGATCTGTTTAATGGCACACTCATCTCATGGCTATTTAATTTCACTTCCTCGTATGTCTACATGATCTAATATTGCTCCGTCCCCTAGAAGCTGGTTAGTACACTTGCAGAGGTATCCACGCCAGGGAGAACTGCTCCTGCCCAAGCAGAGAGTAGCGAGGCTTCTATTCTGACTCCAGAGGGTCGGCTGTTACTTTCACAGTAACAATCTGCTCTTCTTTTTTCAACACCTCATGTCATTTGGATCCACAACGACCGAATAGCTATCAATCTTTATAACTCAGCATAACAAAAGTTGGCTCATAAACATGATATAGCAGAATACATTTGCAATTTTCAGGAACATATATTATGAAAACCACATTTTAACCAAATACCCTGTTGTAATCTCTTGCTCTCAGTGCTATTATAATTTGTTCTTATCTCTTCCTCCTTACATTTAATTTAAGGTTTCATGTCCATGAGTCTCAGGAATTTCTTGGCACCGACAGTTCCTACATTATCAGAAGAGGCATGAATACAGTGATTATAAAGCAAAGGTAAGAGGGGAAAAATGTATTAAAACCTAAAATCTCATTAAACGTTCTATAGAATAGGTTTTTATACAGAAGCCAAAATGACAGAGCAAGAAGGAAGTACAGGAGGAGGTATTAAAACACCAGTTCTTATGAGATTTAAAAGAAAATGTTACATGGCATTTTAAAGAACAGATAAATCCCAGATACTAAGTAGAAGGATGTCAAACCTTTGTGGAAATATTTGCTAAAGATAAAAGAACTGATTCATTTGCATGGAGATCATTTCAAACACCTTAAGATTGTTCTTTGAGCATGGAAGTGAAAGAAAAGGTAAGGCTGAGCTCAGAGGGCTAATAAAACATTTAGAAGAAATAGGGATAGACAAGAAGTGGTGAATAGTCTTAAACGTGGAGTAAAAGTAGGTGAGGAACAGATGGGAAGGATGTGAAATGATGAGCGAGGTGGTATCGTCAGGGAATGCATCACAGGAAAAAAAACACCAAACCACACAACAAACCAAAATGAAGCATGGGATTTGCTATAACCTGCCTGATCAGAGGCAGCACCAGCAGCAGAGATGAAAGAACATCAGACTTATTACAAAATGAACTAATAGTCCTTGGACCTAACCCACATGGACAAACTGAGACATTAACTGGAAAAGAAGACATTGCCCAACACCGTGCAGTCATGTCGCAGGAATGCGCCGCACACGAGAGCGAAGGGCTTTCCACGCCGTGGATGTGCGTATGCAGGTGAGGAGATGTGGAACTAAAGGACAGCTGAACAAGAGAGTAAGTGGGTCACGAGAAACATTGGGGTGTATGAAAAAAAAGAAACAGAGATGGTTAAGGCTCCAGAAGTCAGTAGCAAAACTCTAATCTCCATTTGCCTGAAAAGGAAGTTTTTCCAAGGAGAACTGAAACCTGTGTTTTCCCTGCTAAACAGGTGATCTACCTACCTGTGAGATTCACACCAGAAATAACAATTCCACTATGAAATAGAGCTAATACAGAAACTCCCACCATGTCCATAACATACTGGTTAACAGTCTTACAGTGGGTGCAGTAGAGAAGGAGGCCAAAAACATAGGCTCTGTCACAGCCTTCTTCTGGGATGTTCAAAGCCCCCTTCCCAAACTCAGACCCAAACGATGTTTGTAGAAACGCTGACATCTTAGAAAAGAAAGGAATAAACAGCTGAGATGGGATGTCAAGTGCTGGTGAGTCACGGCCAGAAAACTATACACATGGGCAGATGGAAACCATCTCCCACATCGCACGATGGCAGCGGGGGTGAGGCCAGGAGAGCACTATGCCCAGACTGCAGATGATGGGCCTGGGAGTTTCTGTTTACCACGAACCTTTTCTCTCTGCTCTGGTGTACCCAAGAGATACAGACAGATAATGGGGAATGGGCTGCAACCCAAATCTGCATCTTTTCACACAAGGCTGGCCAGGTGTTTTAAGAGCTATTTCAATACGGTGGC
This sequence comes from Chloroceryle amazona, assembly GCA_027560015.1. Lineage (NCBI taxonomy): Eukaryota > Metazoa > Chordata > Aves > Coraciiformes > Cerylidae > Chloroceryle > Chloroceryle amazona. Next base: position 42,830 of record JANHFX010016325.1, read on the forward strand.
AGCCAAACCTCCTGAACCTCTAGGTTGCATTAGAGGCTTCAGATGTGGCTGAGAGGGGTCTGTCTTCTGCTCTCCAGCCGTTCCCCACCCCAAACCAGGATCCCCATGCCCACAATCCCCAACACTTTTGACAAAGTGATGCTGCGATGTTCCTCCGACACTGAAATTGCTGACGGTCCCCAAGACACCGCGTCTATCCCTGACCTGCACAGTTTTGCTTCTCTCCAGATACCAAATGTTCCCTCAAGCCCTTTTGCTACTGTACACACCCGTCTCCAGAAAACTGAAATCTTGCAATACCAAAATAGGCTGTTCCTTCAGCCAAACCACTGTCGACACAGCAGCACCACAGCCCCTCTTCCGCTAGGACCCTGACACCCCTCTCTGACCGGCCACCTCTGGTCAATCCACCCCTTGCTGCCAAGCCAAGGAGACTCGAAGCAGGGGAGGAGGATGCAGATACCTGCTGTTGTCCCTCTCATCACGAGAGGCCATTTGCTTCTGTCGTTTGTGAGGACATGGGGCAAGGAGCAGCTACGCATGACAGGTGCCCTGCATGCCCACAGCCCTGTACTCACTGCTTGCCAACACCACCTCTCCTTCCTCTTCCTTTTTCAGGCTCGCCCATGCCCTGTGTATACCAAAGAGCAAACCACAAGCCTTTAAGCCCCACATCTCCTACAGTGTTTGGTATCTTGCAAATAAGTCCTTCCAAACTAGTTTTCCAGAGCATATCAAACCCACTTTTCCAAAAATCATTTAAACCAATGAAATGTTAAATCAATTATTCATGCAAATACTTTTTCCATCTCTCTTTTTTGTAACCAAGTTTTCTTGGCAATGATAACATTTCACAGAAAAAAAATGAACAAATATTCTCTTTGCTTGCCAAGATAATTTTACTAAGCTTGAATCCGATTTCATTGAGGTACGTTATTTATGCTTTATCTTGAGGGAAGCTGCCTATTAAGTTAGTAGCAACCGTGTCCTTTTGCTTATGATACGGTTATTACCAAGTTATCAGGAGTACCTTTAAGTTATTAGGGTGCAATGGCAAATTAAGTACTTTGCGTCATAATTAGCTAATGACTTTTGAATTATATTTTAATCATGTTTAAGATGGTCAGGTTTGCTGTAAGTACAGATAATGGAGGATAGGAGCAGTGTTTATCATTCAATACCAAAAGCCAGAAAGTAGCTAAACCGGTGGATGCACAACATCCCAAAGGCCATGATAATCTATATATTCAGAACACCAAACCCCTTTGGAGGCAGCAATGTAAAAAAAAAGTAGAACTTGTGTATTGGAATGTTAAAGTAAAAAGCAAAAATATATTAGCTGCAACCCACTCTCCTTTGAGCCTGTCAATTTTTCTTTAAAAAGACACGCTGGCAATGCCCGTCTTCAAATCCCTCCTGATAACCCTGTAAAAGTAAATTCCACAAAGAGAGCACTATTAAAGCAGTTTAGGAAAAGGGACCAGAGCATTTCCCTTTCAAAAATCTGAATGTTGCAGAAAACCCAAACAACCAACAAAACCCCCTTCTCAGAGTGGAGGAAATTCTTTTGATGTATTCCTTCATACATCGTTTGCCTCTCAGCTTTCATGAATTTAATTTCATTCAAATCACTGCTAGCTCTCAGTATTTCCTCTGTACCCTCAAGAGGGCTCAGCATCAAAATTCCATGTACAAATCACTGGAAATGAGGAAACACTGTAAGATTCTCCATGAAATCCTTTAGAAAAGTAGCAGTAGACTGAGTTGTGGGTCCAAACCCAACAGATAGCCCAGGTAAGCACATATGGGCTATGCAAGAAGTTCAACGTTATCGCTGACTCTGTCCCTTTCCAGGATGTTACCTTGGGAAACAGACGTCACACACGGTATGCCTGGAGCTGTGCCTCTGTAACAGAGAATCACTGCAACGAAACCATGATGAATCAAGCTTCCCAAGATCTTCCCAACTCTGACAACTTAGCCAGAAATCCTGTCTGTGTTGTTTTGGTAACTGCTGCCTCCTCAGAGTGTAACAACAACACGTTTCCATAGACAGGGTAGAAACACATTTGCCCTTCCCTCTGCAAGAGTTGCACAAACTCTTCCTGCGTTGCAGCCCACAAAGGCAAGTGGTTGTACAACTCACCTCAGTGAGCTGCACAGGGCATCCTACGGGGACTGTTTCTCAAGAGCAACAGAGGCCACTTCTACATTAAAGCCTAAGAAAAAGCTTCACATTAACAAAATTCAGAGAAAGTGCTTCTAAAACCTTTAGCTGCTAACTATGGTGAGCCTGTGCCCCGAGAAAACACCATCCTCCAGAGCCTACAATGGAATGAAGCATTCCCAAATGTCCTTTGCTTCTCTGCTCTCAAGAAATACCCATGAAAGTCACTTGCAAAGTTTGTAACATCCTCTTCAAGTGCAGTTCACGCAGAGGACACCAATTTGCTCCCACTAGCTTCTGCAGCAGAAGCCTGTAAAACAGATTAACAGGTTTCAACCCTGCTGCTGAACTCACACTGTCACAAGACAAATTCGCCAGGGAGGGTGGAAAGGATGTTCAGCCTGCTTTTTCTACAGCCATACAAGAATAAACAAAGGGAAAAAAACCCTACACATATAAAGAACATTATTCAAGTAGTTAAAACAAGCTTCACGAGTTAAGATATGTCAAATATTAGAGATGCTCCTGCAATTTTCATTTGAAAACCTCTCTCTGCATGAAACACTTCAAGGTTGGTCTCCAATGACCTACCATTATCCCACAGCACCCTCCGTGCATCACACAAGCTGGGGGTAAAGCCAGAGATGCACAGTGTAGCAGACTGTTGCCCATGTGACCCCCTGCTTCATCTGTTGGAAGAGTAGAAGGTCTAATGGATGAGGAGGGGAACACAGGTAAGGCGGGGGGGGGCTGCCCTGGAGAGATGAGCTCTGTCCACACGTGCCAGATTTCCTGGGCATTGCCACCACTAAATATGCCTGCCTTATTTATTTATTTTTTTTGAGCTCATTTGAGTGAAGCAAGAAGGTACTAGACTAAGGAATGCTGCACTGAAAGCATGCGAGAATGACTCTTCTGAACAGGATTCGAGTAATATGCAGAAAATACAGCCCAAGGACACACACTGAACTGAGGAGGAACAGGAGATGCTGATGACCTGTTTAGTAATTAAGCACCACATTTCTCTGTGCGCAGCAGCAGGCAATCATGTATTGGAGATGCTATTACTACCCATACACCACGAAGATGACAAACTAAGGTTGCCCTGGCTGCCCTAATAACGTTCTTTTTCTATAAAGCAGACTTTAATTGCAACGAGAGAAGCTGCAAGGCCAGCTACACAGGAACACATTTATTACACTTCTCTGAAACCTCTGTGTTTTGCTTTACTGCTTCGCTCACCTGCTCACAGATTCTTCCACCTAGGCCAAAAATGGTACATCCAGGCTACCATCCCAGATTCTACATGCTTGGAGAAAGGCAACCTAGGTAGCATGAGAGCATACACAACAGAGGCAACAAAGGTGTGGGTGTTATGAGCAAAAAATTTACTATGAGAAACAAAGGACCGTACACTGCTCTTACTTTAACTCTATCTTACATACATTACAATTACATTGCTGTGATTCCTGCTGTGGACACACAAATGTGCCTGCACAGAGAGACGTGTTTATACCTGTATAGCTCCTTCCCATACATTTACATGTTTAACTGCTTCCACGCTAGAGGTTGAAATGATTTAAGCATTTCAGTTAGTAGGAAAATCGCACCATTAACCAAATCAGTTCAGAAAAACCTGTGTGCTAATCAGTTAAGAGGACTGGAAAGTCCACCTAAAACATTTTAGATGGTGGCTCTGAGCAATAAATAACGCTTAATTCATAGGCTAGAAATGCTGAAGCCACACCTGCCCATTCTGCTGGTGGTAGGGGTGATAAAACCCACACAGATAACATTATTTCCATTGACAAACTTTACATACACAAAACAGCGGCTTTATTGTTTATTAAATTAGATGCTGTCATGGTGTAATCATCCCTGCAGCCATACCAAACCCAACAGTCTGTCAGATGTATTTCTGTGGAGGAAGCAGAGAGAGAAGAAAAACTGAGATACAGTACAGCTGCAGTATAGCCCCATAGGTAGTGGCATAAGGAATAGTTCATCCATGTATGTGAAAACAGACACTGGAATTGCAGACAGTGAAGTCCTCAGAAACACCACATGACAAACCTAAATGTTACACCACCGTGCCTTTAACACACAACAGCCAGGATGTGATTCACCTGCCTAAATCCGGGTGTCTGATGCCACCTGATACGCTCTAGGACATCTCTGGGACTCCCAAAGGGCTGGGGGATGGCACAGGGACACTATTGCAGGCTCATGCTCTCCTGGAGCAGCCACGGGAGTCCAGGCAGGAACTGTGCATGGGCACTAACTACCCCCTCATGTTAAGGTGAACATATCCCACTCACAAAATGACTGGAAACTAACTGTGCCGAGACCTGTATATTAGATAAAGTCTAACACTATTCTCCCTAGATACTCATTCCAATAGAAAAATCAGGGTTTATTAAATACAAAAATAAAAGCGTATGATATGAAATTGTGAGCAGCAGTTCGTAGTGTTCTGAAAACGCTTTGGAATTTGCAATGGTTAATTTAGGTACCATTTTACCTCAGAATTCAGGTTACTCTCACACAGAGGAGCTGCCTGCTCTTAGCATCTTCCTGTGAAGATATTTTCCTCTATTACCAGAGGAAATAGAGAAGAGCACCATCCAAAGTTGCATTATACTACCAAAGTATTAGAATCCCTATTTCCTAAACCCAGGCAGTCAGCCTCAAGTATTTTAGCAGGGTGTTGAAGTGAGCTGACTCTGGGATCGAGCTACAGCCAAAGGACAGACACCTACGGAGGGCAGCCCAGCCCTCCACAGGACTGGATCTCGTTCCATGTGTGCTCCATGCACCCCTGCACTGGCGAACGTGCAGCTGTAAAATTACAACAGCTCTGTCATGTGGCAACCAATAAATTCTGCATGCAGGGAAACTAGAGGGAAACGGTCTGTGGAGAAACAGCCAAATAAGCATAATTCCATCAGTCTGGAGGATTTACAATAGCAAGGATATATATCTTACATCTGTTGTGATCTTCCTGGTAGAAACCAGCACAATCCAAGTGTCAAAATTTCCCTGTGGCAATTCCAGGCTTCTAATAAACAATAAGTTGCCTTCCAAGCTGAGCACTGCCTTTAAACCAGCAGAAAGATGCTGATCATGGAGCAGCCTACTGCTTGAGTCTGTACATTTCCCTGATTTCATTCACTTCACTTTGAAGCCTTTCTCTAAAAAGACAGAACCAAATTTAACTACACTTGGATTCCATAAAGGGGAAAAAAAGGTGCCATGGCCTCAGGGTCTTTCCACACTGCACCTGCCCTCGTCCCCAGACACCGGTACCACTGCACAGCTCTCCTTTCACTAGATTAAATTGCAGTTGCACTAATACTGAAAAAAGCCCTGATCAACAACCACCACAGGTACACACGCCAAAAGGCTGCGAGTCTCTTACAAACAAGAAGAAAAAAAGCTAACAGTTTACTGAGAGAAACCCCAAATTTCAATACTACAGTTTTTTAGAATAGTGCAAGTTCCAATGCAGCATTTGCAGGGACAGAAAACTCTTTCAAGAAGTTCTCCTCCTCTCTGGGTGTGTTGAAAAGAAAATGTTACAACCACCTTGCATTGCTCCCTCCACTTGTGCACTTACTTTATACGATACTTTTTTCTCTGTATCTCAATGTAACAAAAATTTAACTTAGCAGAAATCCAGGTGTTTTGGTAGATTTCTGATTTTTTTTCCCTTGCATCACCACAGGCACAGATATAATTGTTTTCTACTATCTGTACAGGAGATCTACAGAACCACATTATCAAAAATACAGAAAGCTGAAAATAGTTTGGGGTAATCAAGAGCTGCACTGTATGATCAGAGCTCTCCACCTCTCCAGAAGCCACTGGTGTTACAATAAATACTTGGGGGCTATAGGAAGATTTTGATTATTTTGCATTGCCTTCCTAAAAAACTACTTTTTGAGAGTTCGGAGGCAGGCAGAAGCCAATTAACACAGCAAAAGGAAGATATCTGGAGAAAGATAATGTCTTAAAACAACCAACTCTGCCTATGGAGCCAGAGCATCAAACTCTCTTGTTAACCACCACATGCACAGAAGTCTGTATCTATTTGCCTTAACAAAGCAGTCCCATGATGGAAACCTACGGTGCAGTCCTTGGCCACCAACTTTTGCACCCAGCTTTTCTTCCCCCTGTGTGTATATACCACAAGATGCTTGCCAGAAATGAATAAATAAAATAAAATAATCACAAGAGGCAAAATGGACCCAGGTGTCCAGTTGCAAAGCAGAAGGCAGAACCTGCTGCTAAGCACCAGCTTTGTGATGGAGATGGCACCTGAGGTCAGATTGAGCTCTGTGATATTACCACTGATGTTGCAGTGATATGGCCAATTAGAAAAACAGCAAGGCAACAGAGATTTACTTGCAGCTGCCCATCAGATACTTGCCCCAAGCCCTACTGCTCATCAGTTGTGCCCATAAGCCCCAACTCCATCCCTGCATCCAGCAGCCCGTGCAGAGCTCCAGTGGGCAGCAGCACTGCGAACACAGTCGCAATCTTTGATCTTTGCTGCCTCTAACTGCCACCAGCAACTACCTACCTGCTTTGCTGTTGAAAGACCTCTGGCAGGGATATGCCCCAGGGATTTACACTGCTGTCAGGAAGGAGGGAGCCTGTCACATCTATGCAAGCAAGGCAAGGGCAGCTAGCAATGGCTTCGAGGGCATCAGTGAGAAGTGTCGACTAAGAATCATAGAATTGTTCTGGCTGGAAGAGACCTTCAAGATCATCAAGTCCAACCATTAACCCAGCACTGCCAAGTCACCACTAAACCACGTCCGTTAGATTTGAGCCTCACAAGAGACTGTCAAAGGGAATGGGCATTTCTCCATTGTGCTTCAAGGGCTGGTTGATCTACATGGAAAATCCCCTGCTAAATAACACCGAGGGACAGAGAAACAGCCAGGGTATGACTGTGGATAGCAGCTCAGGCTTCTTTGCAGGATCAGAGTCAGACAATACACATTTGCTCCTTAGAGTCTGTGATCACAGGCAAAACTAAATTCCACATCTGATTTTGGGAGCACATCACTGGCTTATTTATAACCAGCGGAGACTTACACAAGACAAAGAAGGGGGTTCACCTCAACCTCTGAAGCACCAAAAGCTGACAGGAATGCATTCCTGCCAGCTGAACCATGCAGAGTCACTTCTTACCAGGAGGACTGGCACCACCCACCCTCCCACTCCTCCCTCACCACTGCAAGTGTTTTGTTACTACGGCAGAATAATATTGGGACAGCGATGAGGAAAATAAACTCTCTCTGCTATGATGGATGTGCCCTCATTTCAGATGTACATTTAGTCAGCAACATGCTACAACAAACTTGACCTTTATCAGGACTAGATTTCACTGACTGGTTTTTTCAGGACCTCACCCCATTTATTTTGTTCTGTCTGCAGCCTCTGCAATTTCCAGCTGATAGAGCTTTCATCACTGCTCACCTTTCCCAGCAGAAGCATGCTGCAAAGAAAAATATTCAGGAGTGCAAGGCCAAGGAACAGAGTCCTTCCCAAGGTCCTTCATAGCAATAGAAAGAGCTCTTTGAAGAAACACTCCTGGAGTAGCTGCAGCCAAGCTGTCCCAACAGGGAACAGCCTGGAACCCCTCCAGCAGAGCTTCAGCAGGCTCAGGGACAAGTTCAGAGAACACCATGACTAATTTTTCTTCTTTGAATGAGAACTGTGCTACCAGCTTTATGCTTTGTCGTATGCTGCAGAAGCCTGTTACATGTTCTTCATCACTCCCAGGGTCCTTCATGTTTGCCATGTTTTCAGGACTTCATTAATAAAGAGAAGGAAGGACTCACACCTCTGATATAGCTACTTAGCATTTTAATAAGAAACAAAATGACACGCATGGAAGCTGAACACAATTGAAAGTCACAGCCACACCAGCTGTTTCTGTGTGCAAACCAATGCTTTATGCCTTGTAATGACACCAGACAAGCAGTGACTTCCAATAGCATCCTTTTCACCTTTCCTTTCGTTCACCCTACCGAAGAGAGAAGCATGAAACATACCCGATTAGTGCTTTTATTTCTGCTTCTGAAGTGAGGAATTAAATGCTCACCTGGAATCAGAGCTCTGCAGTCCAGAGAGCAGCATCCATTCAGTTTTGGAGAGCTACATCATTAATCCAAAGCAGAAGTGGGAAAGCGCGATTGTAGCTCTGCTGATGAGTTTATCGGGGTTAGCTACTGAGCAAGAAAAGGCTGCTATGAAAGGCATGGCCCAAGGCCCAGCTTTATGAGGCAGCAATATTAGAAACTGGGAAAATGAGAATGCCTGATAAAAAGCAGAGCCTCCAAATACACTTGAGCTACAGCAAAGCAGCAGTTTATCTCCTCTCTCTTTCCCATGAGTTAGGTCTTCCATGGGAGAAATACAAGCAGGAATCTTTCCTGCCACCATTATCCCAGCTTACATCCTCCTAGAGTAGCATTTACCACCATCTCCCTACTGATGTGTCTCCTCTGCACCAGCAAGATGAATACCATCGTGGGGCTCTCCTCCAGGGCAGCACACAGGGGCTGACAGCACTCCCCGTGCCACTACTGCAGTGGGGCTGGAAGCTGCCATGATGCTCATGGGTATGGGCACAACACCTTCATCAGGTTTTGGAAGGCCAGAGGGAAGATTAACATTCAGGGGAGCTTGTTCACAGGTAAATCTAGTAAAGTAAAATTAAACCTTAAAGGATGAAGACACTGTTTTTGAGAACTTCAGCAAGACATGAGAAAAACCTATTTAAAAGTCAGACACTGGAATATGAGGAGCCAATCATGATGGGCAGAAAGATGTTTAGAAAAACTAGAAGAGGAAAATAAACACAGGATACATGTTTAAAAACTATACATGCTGTCTGCTCTTCATATGCTTGATGGTGACCTCAGCCACATGCAGCTGGGAGAACATCCCCTTATTGTTTCAAACAGAACATAGCAGCTTCATGTGACAAGCTCCAAGTATAAAATTAAAAAAAATCCAAAAAAACCCCAAACAACCCACAACAAACCCACAAGACAAACAAGCATTTTTCTAAAACTCTGAAATTATACTGCTAGTAACCTAGAACTTAATAGCAAAAGTGAGTAAACAATAGCTTTTGAGGCTGGAGAAATTACCATCATGGTGTTATCTAATCTCTCCCCAGAAGTCAAGAATTATGACTAAACGCTTCCAACACAGATATAGCCTGAAATTCTATGTCAGAAGTATGTCCAATTGCATTTGGCAGCCCTTAGTCAAGAGAGAGGCTGACTATAATTGGATGAATACTTGAAGTGCTTCATTATTCATGTAGGAAGGCTAGGTAAAAAGTGTTTTGTAGTCCGAAGACACTGGAGGGTGTGCGTTATTGGGTAATAACCAATTAGGAAGGTTGACAGCACTCTGCCTTTAGGATCACCCTGGCCAAGAAAGCACCTGGGTGTATGTTGTTGTGAAAAGGCACACACCCACTGCCTACTGCTCAGTTTATTTAAGCAAACCTTTCACCAGAGGAAATGGAGGACACCCCAAAGGATGCGAGTTTGACAGCTCGGTTGCATTCAGAAATACTGCTTCTTCATTCTTCCCTTTGCCCTCCAAAAATAAATCTTTTCAATAGCACTTCCAAATTATTTGTACTACTGGCTATTGAAAAAAAAACAATTGATCTACTCTCTATTTTACTGTATAGCTACCAAAGAGCAACATCCTTATTATTTACAGTAAGGCAACACTGACAGCAAAAGATCGGCTCCTAAGCACAGGCTGGTAAAAAAACACCACTATGCCATTAAGAAAATACTGTAAACCTCAGAACAACAGAAATCAAAGCTCTTCCTTTCATACTAGTCTAAAAAAAACATACAAATCATTAATACAGGCATAGAAAAGATTTGAAAAACTTCAGTACTTAAAAAATAAAATTTTTGACACTTGGTCGCAAGAACCAGAAATTCAACACCAATTCAGCTCCTGACAGAGCACATCCAACCCATTCACTACCTCCCCAAGCTAGGCTAGAACACATTGATAGTACAAACACTGATTTTCCTTTCTGCCTTTATTTCCTTTATCATCGTCATGCAAAAACAAACAAACAAACAAACACCCAAACAAAAAGCAAAACTGAAAGTTTGTATTCCAATGAAACCCAAAGCAGTTTTGTATGAGAAGGCTGACAGGGCTTTTATACCTACAGCAGAAACATTCAAAACTCTTCCCAAACAATTTGCTTGTTTCAAACATCTAAAATATGAATTCAATTTGTTGCAAGGAGGAACGTATCAGTTCTTCTGCAGCTCTCATTTCTGGCTTGTATCATATTCAGCCTGTCCTGTGGCACGGAGAGTAGCACAGCTTTTTCTCAGAGATCCCCTGACCAGCACCTCCCCCCCTCCCCACATCTCACGGCCGGTGATGTTTTGATGAAGCATCACGCACAGGCCCCCGAGATAATGGATTCCATGGGATACACTTAAAAGATCATTTTTCTCTTTTGTATTGACTGCCTGCGCCGCTCTAAGACAGGAAGGGCTTTCATTTTTTATGTAAGCTGTAAGACCCCGAGGGCCCTCTAAACTGTTGAAGAGGGATCAATTTTCAGATGAGGGGCCCGGCAGACCTCCACGGTCTGGAGCTCCTCCTTCCCCTCGGATCGCCGGCAAGTTGGGGCGAAGCTCAACCCGGCTCCCAGCAGAGCCGCTCTCTGGCACGGTGAAGCTTCCTACTGCTTAGGATCTGTGGTTGGCGCTCGCACAGAACTATAATTCATAGCATGCACACAGGGAACAAAATACGAAACAAAAAGTTTCGCAGAAGCAAAATAATCACTACTGCTGATGGAGATAAACAGCAATAGAGCTGCTAAGCAAAGCAGTCCCTGGCGCTGGTGGAACAGCAGGAAACCACTACCCCGTGACAAGGGTTTAACACACTGACATAGTTGTGATTACATCCAGGCAACCTAACAAAACAAATTCATTGTACGGCAGAAAAAATATTTCCAATTCAACATTGCAACATTTATTTTTTAATTACAGCACAAAGAAGACTTTTGGGGTGTGGAAGGACATAATCCATCATTTGCTCTGAAGTGACAGGGCTATGGCAAGGGCTGCGCATTACAACTTTCTACGCCACAAGAAGTAGCAACAAGCAATTTCTTAGGCAAGGAATGCAAAGGGTTTGGGTGTGGTCCTGGGAGATGCTCCTTATCCCTCCATCTCCCTCCGTGTCAGCAGGAGCCGAAGGCAAGCCACATGTTGCTGCACTGGGACTTCAACCACTCCTCCTGTTTCACACGTGTGTCACACAGCCTGTGACAGCTCTCTACCTGCAACCTGCCTCCTATGAAAAGAGCTTTTACCGTTCAACCATGGCCTGTGCGAGAACACAAATACGATTTTTAATTAAAAGGAATGGAATTTTAATAGGTCACTTAAAGAGCAATTATATCTACCATTTGACTGACAGGCATGTCACATTTTAACATGTGGAAAACCCACTGGGGTCTAAAAGGTAGAATTAATCTTTATAAATTGATGAACTGCTGACGTATACCCCAATGCATTTAACACTGCCACGCTCAACCTCGTCTTAGGAGCAAAACCCCTGTAATTTCTCTGTTACTTTCACCTTTTTAATCCTTCAGAAACAGAAATGTAATCCACGGAAACTGAACTGCCAGTGTTGCTCTCCTTCACCACCTGCCTGTTCTGCAAAAGGCAGCAGTGTGTAGAAATAGAGAAGATAGGTCCTCAGTAATTAGCTTGGGTACCAGATGTGGCACAGCTGAGTTAGCTGGAAGCAGGATAAACGAGTCCAGGCGAGTGTCGCACCGCATCGCTTTGAGCACCTGAGCTAAAGCCAGTGTCTGCTCGCACAGCACTGCACACGGGAAGGACTGGGTGGGAAGGTGACCACGAGCCCACTGCTTTCCTACAGACGTGCCCCTCCAAAGCATGCCACAAGCAGATATGAGCTCAGCTTAAATGCTTCCAAGCTGTTGCAGGACCCCCTCAGTTCTCAGAAGCGGGCAGAAAGTGTCTTGAACGTGCCTAGAAAATTGTCCAAATGAGGTGTAGAGAGAACTGTGTTGGAGGAGTCCTACAGACCCAAGCTAATGTACACATCACGGGTGGAAAAAGTTTATGAGTACTGATTCAAAGACTCAGTGAAAGAGATCAGTATCAATGAGTCTCAGAGTACCCTTTCAGTTGATGTCACTAGAGAGAAAGCATCATCTGAGGCATCTATAAAATATGCTGGCTGCTTAACTATTCCAAGAAAGCTCACCAGGAACAGGAGCCAGAAAAACAAGGATGTGTGGAGAGAAAGGTACAAGCAAGCAATGTGACTTGATCTGGTCAGCTAAAGATCACTTGTGACTTTTGTGAGCTCTAACTACTTCCAGCAGAGATAGAAAAGTGTAGATGAAAAATAAATTATGGCAAAGCAATGAGGGAATTCAGATGATACGAGTAGAGTTGATGCTTAGAGTAGAACGAGGACAGAAAGAAGATACTAAAGAGCAAGAGTCAAAGAGACAGTGACATCCCAAGAGCTCTAGACTAAGGGAACAGAAAGACTGAGAACAAAAGACAAAGGAGAAATAAAGCTTGCCAGGTGGCAGATGTCTGGTTATGACATTTGAATAAACTGCAGACCAGTTAAGTTAGAGGAAACATCCACATTAACAGGAACTGGTGACATTCCCCTGGACAACACCGCTTTTGTGTGTTATTTGCATTAAAATGAGTGCAGATAACCACTGGCTTCTAACCAGTTTTCACCATTTCCTATGCAACCTCTGTAACTACAGTCCCAAATGGTAAGCAGACCTGTACATGCAAAACCCAGCCAGAAGGTTGATCACTACCAGAAATTGGAATCTATATCCTAGAGCTCCAAACACACCCAAGAGATGGCCGGGTGTTGACAGTAAAACTGAAAGCCAAATATTTACTTCTGCTCTTACACACTTACTAGATGGCAATTTGCTTAGCAACTACACTGCAATTCATGAAAGACTAGGAGTAGAGTTTATATGGGAGCAGGGTGAGAACCTACTGCTAACATACTGAGGCTCCTGCATGCAAGGTCAGAGTAAAGCAGAAGGCAAAACAAACCACTGAACCTCAAGACTATGGTTGAAACCTGGACCCTATGAGAAATGACCGATACCAAGAATACTTCAGTGCCACCTTGGTTTCTAATGGGCTTTTCCTTGTCAGACCAGCAGGACCCATAGTCTCAGCAATGCCTTTCCTTCTCAAGTATTTTCTTGGTCACTTAGAATGAGGAATAGTGCTTGGGTGCCTTCAGCATGGTTTATAAAGCCATGCTACTGGGTAGAAAAGTGCAAATGCTACAACAACAAACAGTTCCTCACTGACAAATTTCCATCCACAGAGCTGTTCTCAAGCAGTGTTTGCAATGAAAGTTTTCCTCAGAGCATAGTCCCTTCAACTAGTTATTGACAGCCTCCCCTCTCCCTGGCTTACAACTTGATCCAACCCATACAACCTCACACAAGCCTCCTGGGACAGGGATCTGTGAGCCATACTGACAATGTGCATATGGATTTTCTTCTTTCCCTTTGAGAAAAATGTTTGTTACTTCAAAGGATTACTAGCCTCAGAAATAAGGAGCTGATGCCTTTAGCTTTGTAACACTCCTGAATGTAGAAATTCCCCTGAATATTTCCATCTACACTGTCATAGCCATGCAGCTGTAGTTAAACACGGCACGTAGCCTGCGATACGAAGTCTGCACATCTACCTTCTCTGTGTCTGTGTACACGCAAAGAGTACCCTGACAATCCACCTCCTTGGTTTTGATGTCATTTTATACATTTGAGTGCAAAAGCATTGAACAAGTTGAAAACACTTTTACTGACACTTAGAACAGGAAGCCATCATCTCCATGGCCCCTTTCGGTGATGACTCACCACCAGTTAGTACTGACCACAGGATGTGAGAACCTGCTAATCCCATCGTGCCATTTCTTTCACCTACTCACCAGCCACAAGCAACAGCGGTGACTTGCTGACCTTGCAAGTCAGATTGAGATTCAGAATATACTCACTGCTACTGAGGCGACAGTGATGACTGACCTGTGGTGATCATTATTTGAGGCAAAATTAGGTCAATACTTACCCTAAGTTCAATACACACACCTAGATATACAATTAATCTTGGTTCAGCCAGGACCAGAAAATACCCCTCTGAGCTCTGTATTGACAGATGTGTGCTACAGAAGGCTTCTCTTTACAATATCAGTTGTGTAAATGCTCTAAATTTCTTGAAATAGGCTTAAAGTACACCATCATTCACAGACCTGTTTCAATTCCCCCCCAAGTTTGTATATGGGTTACACCAACCAGAACAGTTGTACTGCCTGACTGTACTGAGAGACTGGGCCTTGTGAATCAAGATCTCATTTGTCACTAATACTGATGATACCAATGTCATCAACTGTTTCTATCTCAGTTCCTGGCATCTATAAATATTTACACTTGGAGACAGTAATCTTTTACACTTTCTATCATCATCCCAAAGCATTTTACAAATTGCCTTTTGTTCACCTTGGTAGGAAGCAACCAAAGCTCAAAGTTAAATTGGTTATCTTGGGTCACAGAAAAGGTCAGTGAGAGAAACAATCTATTTCCCTATCCCAAGCTCTCCCTTCCCCTTGCCACGAGACCATGCAGCAGTCAAATGATGAAATATAAAAGGTGAATAACTAGATGAGCAAGCCAGGATAGGTAACAAAGATTAAATTCGGCCTCTGCCAACTTCTTCTGCCTATTCCCCCCTGCCAGGAATGTTACAAAATATTAACAAACTGCAACCTGGACCACTCAGGCTAACACTGATGTTGTTACTCTAGAAAGACCACCAAGTACCTAGAGATGTGCCTTTCAGAAAGATTAATTCAAATAAGGAGAGTGGAAGATGTAAAAACACCCACTCATGTCAGTATTTGCTTAAGCAAAACCAAAAATGCTCATTAGTTAGAAAACTTTGGATTTATTTCTTTAAAGAATTAGCATCACATGGCAGCAGTTTGAGACGGACTATCCAAGGTGAGTAAGAAACTTGTGATGGGGCTGCTCTTGTGGAGATATTACAGAGGGAGACCTACACAAAATGCAGAGCACCCCCACCACAACAGACCTCCTGCCCAACCAGAAGCCTCCAGCACGGTGTTGCAACCTGCAGAAGTTTGAACTAAGGCCCATGCTGGTGTCTTATTTTGGAACTGGGCACAGCCTACAGACAACAGAAACTGCCAAAGCTCTGAAACAGGTAGACAGCGCTAACCCACCTAATTCATTTCACGTCCTTGGAGGTCCACCAAGTCTTGCTCACAAACTGCTAAGCAAGGCCAAGGACAGCCTGGGCTTGCTCCTAAACTATTCTGCACTCTTGATGCAAAAGAAACCCTTAGCAACTAAGAAAACGCCAGTGTCCTAACTGGATCCAAGTGTGTGAAATTTAATTTCCCTGAGGGCTGAGAGTGAAGATTGGGTAAGAAAACTGGGACACGAATGGATTGGTTCATATGAAAACCTGAAACAGCCCTGGGCAGAAATTTGGAAGTATTGTGAAATGCCGTATAAGAAGAATCCATCTCATATGCAGGGAGTAACTCAAGATGGGAGATGTAGCAATGCAAAACAGATAACCCAAAAAAGTCCTACAAAGGAACACATACAAGGTATTTAATGAAATCTTCCCATTCTATGGTGGGAATACAGGATGAGGCAATCCAGTGCCACGGTGTTACACAAGTACGTGCACCAGATGACTTGGACAGAACTAATTAAAAGCTCAGGTGCTTTGAACCTATGAGATAGACATCACTGCTATTGCTGATATCAGAGATGTCAGACAACTGATACTCCTATGATCAAAGTTAAACATCTACCCATTTCGTTCTGATAGTCAGCTGAGGTTGGCTCAGCCTGGTGCACAGCACCTTTCGGTAGATAGCAGGCAGACAGCATTAGAGCCGAGAGATGCAGGAACACCAGCTCCACGCAAAGGGTTTGATCCTACTGTAAGATCATAACGTACTGAAAGGAGGAGAGGAGGCTGCTCGGGTTCAACCATCAGAACTAGCAGGCCTGTGCTTCCTCTCCTTATAATCAACCCTAATCCCTCAAACCACTTTCTACAGACTCTCTGGCGACCACGGGAACAGTGGGACAGCAGGCACGTGCCTCAGCTCGCAGGGGAGCTGGGCTCCTTCAGCAGACCTTCAGCTTGTATCCTTCCCTGGAATAAAAGATTTGAGGCTTTTCCTGGGCAGTGAAAAGTAGGCCTATTTTCTTAAAAAAATCTTCATTTGCAAAACCAAAATAATTAAAAGAAGCTTATCACACTCAGGTCTTTAATAGAGAATCTTATGTTGCCAAGTATCCTGCAGATCTGGTAACTTACTGGTAGGTAAAGCAAAGGCTGTTGAGAAGAGGAGGGTATGATCTAGTTCAGAACAGAACAAATTCCAAACCCACAAAACTCCTTGCAGAACAGAAATAATTTCTCTCACCGATTCTCAAGGACACCATAACTGCTGGCTGACAACTGGTAAACACGAGGAACAATCTGTGTATGGGTGAATGCACCACAGTCTACAGTCTGGGTGGAGAGAGCTGCACAGAAGGACCTGCCCCCTTCTCAGGCATTTAAAAATAAAATTACCATTTCTGTCAGCAGACTGGCCTTACATTAGGTCTTCTTGGTAGATACACTGCTTTAAATTGTCTTTTCTTGCAGCCTAAGTCTGGCAATTGTACTATTCAGCTGCATGAGGTCATATCTGTCTCACTGGTGGCTTGGGAGAACCTGAAGCCTTGTTGACAAGAAAATAATCACATGGGATTTTCCTTGTGAATGCAGCAGGTTCTCCCTGCTCTGGAATATAACTGGGCTCCTTTGAATTCTGTGCTGTTGGGTTTTTAATGAATTTTTGGTTGGGTTTTTTTTTAAGCATTATTTCAGCTTCAGAATTTAAATTCTAGGATTACTCATTTCAAACGATGCCTTAGATAAGCTGCTTGTCTCTTGGATTGCTTCACCGTGTCAGCCTTTGGCCAAATCACAGACAGGCTCTGATTCTTTGGGTTCTTCAATCACAAGAGCATTGGAGAGAAGTCCTTAATAGTCTTCCCATAGTAAAGGGCAATGACTGAGCATCAGTAGCAAGATGCTTTTATAGTCTCACCTGGGTTCCTTCGGAGGCATGAATGGGTATTTCCCAGTAAGCTTTTTACATATCAAGTCACAAACCAGTTTGGGGTATCTAACAAAAGGAATTATGGAAAATGATCCCTGAGAGCTACACGGCTGTACCTGTACTTTTTTAAAGTACTCTTTCCAAGTCCTTCTGTGCTGTCCAAGAAGGAAGAAGAGAGAGACATACAATGAGAAGCTACTGAACTCAGCAGGAGAAGGCAGAGTACACCTGCTCCAAAGCAGAGTGCTCTATCAGGAAAGGTCTCCTTCACACCAGCAGGTCACAGCGACTCCAAAGCTGCTGGTTTGGATAGAACCCTTTCAATCTCTCAAAGAAAGATGACTCTGGTACCTGGCCCACAGATGAAAGGTTCATTTTAGGCTTCTGGCCCTTAGACTACATGTAATACGAGTCAGGAGCCTAATGACTTTCATGTCTCAACCTGTTCGATGCTGGAGCCTGCAACCTATGCCTTGACTCATCCCTGGAGCAGTGCTCTTTCAGGCAAGATAATCAAGACCTTATTTTTCACAGACAACACTTCATATGACAGTAAGCCTCAGGAGGCTTCAACTCTCCCAAAGATACCTGTGAACCCCTGCCTTAGTTTGGATCTCATTCACCTATGTGATACCAGTAGGAGAAAGCTTACAAGCAACGCTGACACAGACCTTGGATTAACTAACACTGACAAAGTTAGACTGCAGATACAGGCTGAGTCAGGCTCCAAGGAACAACTTAAATTAAGGTCCAAATATTACTGGGAAATTTGTATCCAGCACTCACCAAATATATATATTTATATCCACACACCCCATGAAAAAAAGCTAAGGTAAAATCTTACTGAAAAATCCCAAGCTACTATATCATGATTACCAGCTTTTTGCTTCATGCCATTGCCTTGACATCCGAACGAGTTTCGTAATTGCTCTTTTGAAGCTGCTAATGTTAAAACATAAATAAATAAATAAATATTTCTCAAGTTCTGGAAGTGGCTGGGAATTCCACGTTCTAATAGCTATGCTGGAAATATTCACTCATCAAGGGGTTCAAAAGACATTTACTGTTAGAACTGAAGCACAAACACATGTCAGAACAACTTGAAACAGAACGACTATAACTCAGAGTTTGGGTTTTCTTTAAATTATGTTTGAAGACTTTAAAATGTTTAATTTATTCAACTGACTTTGATACTACAGGCATAGCTTCCACTTTCAAGTGCTACAATGTTCAGCTGAATGCAGAATACATTAAGCTTAAATTCCATTGCCACCATACACACTTATGATAGACATTTTAGTGTTTCTTCACTTAAAAGTAATATGCTGTCCTGGTGAATTTGACATGAAAACAGAAGCTGCATGTAGTAACAGCAAAAGCCTCTCCTGCTGCACACACAACAGTTTCAGACACTGTCACTACTACAACTACCGAAAAAAATGCTAAGTGATCACAATTCCTAGTAGCTGAACACAAGCAGCTCCTAAAACAAGTTACCTAAAATGATAGATTTGGTTTTCGAAGAACAGTTCAAGTTTTTCCAGACATTGCTTCAGTCTCTCCTGGCAGACTTTGTGCTTGGCATGGCTTCCACTACTTCCCTCTGAGGAAGGGGAGGAGGCTGCCATAAGAAGGGCCAAGTGCCCAGCTGTTTCTCTTTCATATGCCTTCATTTACTCCTCCTCTAGCCCTGTCAAGCTCCCAGTGTCAGAAGCACTACTCTAGTCACACCTAAAACTGTGTAGGCAATACTGTGGAGGCAGTAGCCCCAGTGACACTCATGACAGAAGCCACGAGGTGTGCCTTCTTCCCTTCTGAAAGGCAAGAGAGAGCTGCGGGATCAAGAAACTCGAGTGACAAAACCATGACGGTAACACCAGCTTCCTTCTGGAGCAGGATCAGGTGGTGAAGGGCAAGATATAGACCAATACCACGTACACAATCAACGCCTGCTAACTGATACCACCTCTTAGAATTACAGCATCACTACAGTGTTTAGCTGCCATCACCACCATGCAATAGCCACACATGCTGTGTTCAACATACTGTTGTTTTCTCTTTAAAGTTGCACTCTCACTTCATCTACTCCACACACACCACTTGCTCACACATGCAGAAGTGTTCTGCTTAATACCAGTAAGCTACCAGAGTCACAATGTTTCAGAAGGTGTGTGAGTTAAGAGTCTAATTATTTGAAAAGTCCTCAGGTGCTATAAAAAGTATTCGGTTAATGCTGTCCTAGATTTGTTACATACCACCTTGCCTTTACCTCAAGTGACACATCAGAGATTGCGCATTGATAGTACAGGAGAGCAGATCTGCTCCCAAAGAAACAAAAAAAATACCCCGACACCCCCCCCCCTTTGGACTTAAAAGCAGCATTGCTACAGCTTTTTAAGATAATAAATCACAGAACGGGTGCCCTGGCATAAATCTAGAATTCTAGGTGGTAGAAACTAAGTGCTCTTTACTATTGACTTCGTTTTAGTGCTTTAATACACACAGGCAGGGATCGTCTGAAACAGAGTGGAGCAGGGAACAAAAGTCAGTCTCTAACCTCCTATGAACAAAGAAACCTAATTTAATTTTGAAACAAAAGGAACTAAATTTATCATTCTAAGACAGCCCCAGGATGTCCAAGCATGAAATGGAAGAAAAGGAGTTGCCAAAGACATGCAGAACAAGCTTTGTAAAGTTACCTGGAATCGGGGTATTTTGTAAGCGTGGCCAAGCTGCTGGTGTACATGTGCCCACCCACATCAATGTGAACTGGTGCGTTGGATTTTGTGAGCTGTGCTGGAGTGGGGATGCCTTGATTGTTCAATGGAGATGCAGGGGATCTAGTGATCAGAGGTCTTGACATATTGGGCCGACTGTCCTGTGAAGAGATAGACCTGGGTTAATGATCTCCTTAAAAACCTCACAGAAACCCACAGTCTTGAGCCAATAGCTCTGTCTCACGATCTCAGTTTATGATTTTTATCTTATTAAAGCACATACAAATATTTGGCAGTTCTTAAAAATCAATCCAGCTCTAAGAGCCTTAACTGGCTATATTTTAAATAGGTAAAGTGGGGCAAAATGCCATGAAAAAACCCACACAGCAGAAATCATGTTCAGCAAAACACCTTCTTCCTGAATGCTGCTCATGACAGACAAACGATACCAAAAGAAGAGAGCTCATTGCTGTATTTAAGAGCTGACAGAGGCTCTGACAGAAAGAGCTGCAGACAGAAAGACCAAGAACAATTACTATTCCCTTAATTAAGATGACCCCAGGTAGACTTTCTATTCCTTCCCAAGCCCTCTGTCACTGCCGTACAGTCAGAACAGAAATACAAACCCTCAACTCCTCCATCCTGCACACTCTTCTCTCGAATTCCCAATTCACATAGCACGGAAACAGAAGCAGAAACACCTGGACTAGTCAACTGCTCATGGACTGCAGACCACTGGACATCGACAGCCTTTGAGAAAGACATTTTCCATTTAAAAGTTATACGTATGGCGACAGATGCCCCCACGTGCCCCGCATAGGCTGCAGGTCTGAGCAACTTCCCGAGGCAGGCGAGCTCCGAGAGCGGAGCGGGAGCCGATGCTTTGCTGATGAAACCAACTTTAAGTGGGAGAATTGCCAGTCATCTGAAATGGCACTTCA
>JANHFX010016326.1:0-14997 GCA_027560015.1 Chloroceryle amazona
TTGGGGAGGGAGGGGGGTTAATAGAGAGCGTCTGTTGGGTCTTAGGGGCTGCCCTGACCCTAAACCACGACAATGACCTGAAAGTTCTTTTTCAACCTAAACAATTCTATGCTTTTTTTTAATGAGAGAACCTGAGAAATGACACAAATTCCACCACTACAAATGGCTCTGAACTTCTCCAGCCAAATCTCAAGTCCAGTTTCACTAGAAAAATACCTCAAAAATATTAAGCTTTTTTTTTTAAAAAAAAAAGTATAGCCATTATACCACTGACATTGGTTTTGTTTCTTATTCTTAGGCTATTTAATCATTTCCAAATTTGGAGGCAAGCAAGAATTAAAAGATTAAAAACCTATAAACCATATCTGAGTCTGTCATTAGAGCCAGAATGCTCTTAAACAAATCATCTGTTAACTAGCTCCACAGATTACAATGGTATTAAATGGAGCAGAGTTTGGCCCTTGAATTTGCAACTGAAGAAAGATGCCGAGTTCCATTCAAGTCAGTAAAAGCTCAAGTAGAAGGAAGATCAGAAAACGTTCTTTATTCGGACTGCTGTAACCCAAGGATGATCGCTGCCTTCTCTTTCCTCGTGCCTCCATGACAAAGAACAAAAGGCCAGAATTTTAGGACTTATTTCAGCATAAAATTGCTTTAAAATGTGCTTTCTGAAATAGATTTCTTCTCTCTAATTCCCAAAGAGTTCATAACTGTATTTTTAGAAAGGCAATTTGGAATTTAACAAATACAGATACTTTCTTCTTTCTTACTTTCACAAAAAGACATTAAGGTCATATTTTTTTTTCAAAAGTGGAGATTGCTTTTGAGTGGTCGTAACCATGGATACCAAATATGGAAGCAAATACGACTCCTGAAATTGGAACTCAGGAAGATGTACGTATTGCCCAAGGTTTGTTCCACAATGATTGTCCTTCAGCATTATGGAAGATCCTCAGAGTTGCTTTTGCAAGTGTTTCCAGAGAGGGAAGAGGAGAGATCTACAGTGCATCCAATTCAGGCATGGATCTCTCAGCCCATTTTGTAGCATCCTCTCCATTGTTACTATCGCTCCCACCCCTACTCTTTGACTTGAAGCTTCTCTGACCTGTTCTGCAGTCTAAGGTCGTTAGTTTTGTCCTGGGCTTGCTCTCCCCTCAACAGAGAGACCGTGAACTTCAGAAGCCAAGAATCTGGTTCACTAAGTTTAAACTAAGTAGAAATGAGAACATCAGATTTAATTTGGTTTATTTAGGGGGAAAAAAAATGTACAGTGCCATTCCACATGCTTTGCTCCATCAGCTTTCCGTTTATTTCAAAAAGAGTCTTCTCTTGCAGAATTCAGGACTCTTCAACGTATGAGAAAGACTGAGACTTAAAGGACTAATGGGGTGAGTTGACAGGTATATTCATTTCTGAAGAGTGATGACACTGCTTTAAATATTTAATGCACTGAAAAACATATGGAAAGAAAAATAATGTGAAGTTGGCTTTTGCACGATAACACCATATTTTCTGTATCTTTCTGTGTTGCAGCCACATTATACAGAACTGTAAAAAAGAAAATGGCAGATTTCAAATCAGTCATCGTGGTGCTATCAGCTTTACAAAAATTAATCTTTTTTTTTTTTTCCCCCCAGTTTTCTCATTTTTCCAGTGCAATCAATAAACAAGGCACGGCTATCAATCTCCACACTCTGGAGCAATATTTTATTTTCAAGCTGATAGCTCCACATGATGAATTATAGTCATTAGGAAGCATGATAGTGTGTTACAGTAATGTCAGCACACTGGTAAGTGTGGCTGACAGAATGAAGTGGGAGGGTTTGCTTATTATTATGACGTGCTGTTGAGATGTAAATATTACCCCGAATATGCACCAGTCTTGACAGCCCATCAGAGCCATATTTAATTTATTTTTTTTTTTTCTCCAAACATTTACAATGACATTTCAAGGCAATTTCCCCAATAAATATTTTGTACTTGCAACACCGGGATGTAAGTTTGACGGTCAAGTATTTGGATAGGTAACTGCCTATGTTAGGAAAATGTGAACTGGAAAAAAAAAATAATCCAACTGAAGCATTTATCTGCTGTCTGGGTACCATTCAAATGTCCTTAAAGACAGGACCATGACTGCAAAGTGAATTGTAACTTTAACCTCTGACTTAGAAAGCGAGACAAAGAATGCTTTTCGTAAATAATTATGCACATAACGTAATAAAAATCATCTCAGCAACATGGAGCTCCTGCGTTGTGCAGCTTAACAAGCTGCCAAATGCCTGAACTGAACTAGCACAAGTGACTCTCTGTGCCAGTAAAACAGAACAGCTTTACCATCTTTAAGACCTTTCTTCTAAATCTTTTCTACGTAAAAGCTTTTTTGCTCCTGCGCTTGCAGCAGCCAACGTAAAAATGAGGCATCTTCAGATGGATTGAGGGACTGGAAATTAAAATAGGTCTCTCCAATGTCTTTAATGTCACCAAAAACCACCCTGACGGGAGGCACACTGGAAGGACAGACAGTGGAAATGGGTTTTGAGGCTGGAAAGTTTGCTCTCTCGAGTGGTGGGAGCAGCAGGGGGGAGAGGTGAGGCAGGAGGGGGAGCCACCTGGACCTGGGGAGCTGGGGAGCAGAGTGGGATAAAAGCCCCAGGATAAAGCCTGGGAGCAAATTTAGTCAAGGCACTAGAAGCAGAGAAAATGAAGGAAGGGGAAAAAAGCTCCCCATCCTCCCTTTTAGTTACAAGCCACCCAGAGCTGAGATTAGAGCTGCATTAGAAGAAAAAGCTTCCCCTGTCATACATAATGGGCTTCAGATCCGAGATGTATCTGGACACAGCATTGTGCTCTTGGATCTGGTAATAAATAACATGTCCCAAGATGCTGTAGGTGATAGCTACAGAATCTGAGCACACGCTGCTTGGCTGAGGAGGCCATGGCTAATGCTTGGAATTTGGTGGAATATTGTCTAGCTGGCTGCTGGGAGGGGGTCCAAGATTGCAACTGGAAGATGGATTCCAGGTGAGATATTTGGAAATAATCAAAGAACAACCTTCTGACAAATTAACTGGGACTGAATTGTTTCTTCTATAAAAACTTGCAACAAGTATGAGCTTTGAAATTCATCCCTCACTTTTTAATAAAGTTTATTTAAGAAACTTGCACTCTGTTCTGGTCTAAACCCTGTCTTGTGTTGGGATCCAGCGTGAAAGGGACCAAAGCCAGTTGGATTCAAACACAGTCTTTCTGTAGAGTCAATATCCTCGTGCAAGCAGGAGCTGTGTTTGAAGGGACTGGCTTCCTAGGAGAAGTCAGGGGAGCTTTAATGGGCTGTATCCTGCTAGTTTGCAGGGGTTTATCCAAAAGAGCTGGCTTTGGGGGAAGCTTCCCACGGGCAAGGGCAAACAAATACCATGCCCAAATGAACAGAGAGCCAAAAATTACTTCTTTTCTCCAGGTAAGCTTCTGTGGCATCACAAACCTGTGAAGAGTGTGCAGTACTAGGTGAACAAATGAGCATTAAGAGTGTCACATATTAGTACCATAACTGGGAGAAATTTTGAGCATGAATAACAGAGAAATGTTCATTGACTTGATGTGAGCTGATTGCCTGTAATCCTTACAAAAGTGACTTTCAGATGTTGGCTTGTCTAAGGAATGAAAACAATGCCTAATTGCTCCAATTAATTGCAATATAGAAGACCTAAATGTTCATAAATTTCAAGTGGGTCCTCATCTGAGAAGAAAGCATCTGACAAATTGCTCAGTGAGCAGTAAGGCTTCCAGTCTTCTTAACAGTAGGTTATGGTATAACCTACTCACGTTATACCAGTAGCTTACATGATGATTGACCAGTGAGTTATATTAGAACCATACAGGTTTACTATAGCCTACTGTAAATTTAAATAAAAATACATTTTATAGTATGATGAACAATATTTATGAGTATAGTTTTTACATCCTTATGTAATGATAACTAATATCCATATTAAATCCCTTCTCCACCTACAAAAGCCAATTGGCTTTGCCCCACCTATGTCTAAAAAGCCTCCATGGCTTTTGAGTTCACTGACACCAGTAAGAGCCAGACTAGGGCAGGCTACAGATCTCAGAGCAGAACTGCAACACTTCTTGCTTTTCCACCTAGTTCAATAAGCAACTAGTTAAAACGATAGAAATAACATAGCAGCTGTCAGACCTTGCAATACTTTCACCTCCTTTTTTCCCTTCTATTTTCCAGGTAGATGCAGGGGGACCCCCCCGTCCTTCCCTACTCCAGAATTCTGCTCTGGCCACTTCTAAATCTGCCACACCCAATACTGAAGATTTCTACAACGCACAGAGGAGAAGTGAATTCAACTCTGATCCAGGCCAATATTAAGATCACTTCTGTTCAAGAACCTTGCTGCCTTCACAAAGCCTACTGCACATTTTTTCATTCCATGCAAGCTGCCATCTTGTAAGAAAGGAGGAATAAACATATGGGTATGAAATATGTTGGAATAATCACTTTCTGCACTGATACTAGTCTGTCTGTGTAGACATCAGAGAACACATCATATCTAGCTTTCTACATGTTGTGTTATTTCACACCGCCTCCCGTTTCACACGGAAAAGGCACTTGACTTCCTCTAATACAAGCTCAATTTCTCATAGATTTACCACCAAGAACAACCCAACTAAAGTAAGTCCTGTTTATTGCCGAAAAAATTCCACAAATTTAAATGAAATGTTAAAAGAGTATCAACATTATGATGGCTACTGGAGAGAAAGGTCACATAACTTGCTTGAGCACACAGTTCACTATTTTTTTAAGGGAACAAGGAAAAAATGGATCAAGTGTGCAGCAGCTAAGAAGTTGTTGCCTGCTTAGGCACTTAAGACTTACACTTATCAAAATATATAAATTTAGAAATGCTACTGACATAACTTTAGTAGAAGGCACAAAACCACAGAATAATCAAGCACAATATCTAAGAAAGTCATTTTGCTTTTCAAAAGGCAGCACGGAGTCAATCAAACACGAAACGACAATGAAGAGACTTCTATCTTAGATAGATTGGGGTACTCAGACAAGAAAGAACTCGGGGAGAGGGAGAGAAGTGAGGAGCAGAGACATCACTCTGTCTGTTCTCCTATATGATTAATAAGCAAATTCTATATCATCACTTCTCCCCCAACATTTCAGAAACATATCTGGTCTTTTTGGGAAGCTATCTTAGTATGCCAAGTAGCTGCCAAGACTTCCACACTTCCCATGCAGATGATTAAACTGGTCAAAATATTGTTATGTGAAAAATGAGTTAAGTCAGAGGATAATGAATCTCTGGATTTTGCGTTGTCTGAAAAACCTTAGAGGAAATCTGTCAGCGTGGAACACGCTCAGGATGAAACGGAGCCGAGGAAAAAAACAGACACGAGGTCTCACAAAACAGTCCTGCACCATGGTGTTCAGAGGTTTGCAGAAGCCGACTGGTTTTGTAGCATCTAGTGACCATCAAGAGTTTGCATTTGCACTTAGTGGTTTTGGGGTTTCTTTTTTTTTACTCACTACATTTGCACCCTGTCTGGAAGGAGAAAAGTCATGAATTTTAGTCACTGTGATTCCCACAATGCATGGTCTGAGCATGGCTCACCTCCTTCACTGATCACTTCACCTTTGCTCACACGAAAAATGGATAAGATGCGTTGGCATCACAAGGAACTTGCTTTAATGAATCACCTCTTCTCACAGCAGAGTGTTCAGCTTGCAATGCCATTATTATTGTTGTTATTATAATGGAAGTACAGATCCTCCACACTAATGTATATCCTGGAAAAATATACAACTAAGTGGCTAGATATAGGAGATACTTCACATCTCATGTTTTGAGGAAAACCAGGAAAGTTTCAAGTCGGATTTTGCTCCAGGTCTGCTCACATTAATTAGAGCAAAGTGTTGTGAAAGCCATGGAGTGGTGTGGTAGGAGCTCAGCTCTCAGTCAGCTACTCCTCATAGCAGAAGGAGGAAAAGAGTCAAGGGCTGCAGCTCTGCTGAGCAAAGAGCAAAGCTAATCATTGCAATATTCACGGGCATTATTTTTCAAGTATTTTCAGTTTTTCAAGTCTCCTCCTTCTCCAACGAATTAATCCCTTTCTAGAAAGTCAAGTCAAGCTTTCTCATGTACAGTAACTTGGAAATAGATGCCAAAAAATCACCTGTTTCCCTTTTGTATTTGGAGGAGCATTCCCCAGGGCTGCTCTGTCTTTACAGGGATTTAGAGGCAAGAAATCTTTCCGAAGGCAGAGTCACCGTAAACACATTTTGATCTGTAAATACGATCCTTAAAAACAAAATCCTCCAAACCTACATTCATAGGCTCATTTTCATGATGACAGTTTCGCTACATTTGTTGAATTGTAAACCATGTAAAGCTCAGCAATAAAACGTCTGCAATCTGTAGCAGTAATGGGAGGCATGTCTCATAAACAAGATAAGTTGTTTCTTGCCAATATTGTTACACTTCATAAATACGAACTCAAGTCTGTTTTGCGTTTCCTAGATCAGTAGCAGACTTTTATTTTAATTAAACACAACGTATAAAATATTCATTTAAAAAACAAACGCCATTGTTTTAGAGGCATTACACTAAATTAAGTCGTAGTACTTTTGACATAAAGTTCTTGCACAAAAGAACCATTTTGAATTCTGAGTGCATTGAGACAGCACAAGTGTCCATCAAAAACCTATAGTGGGAAGATGGTAGCTGCCCTATGAATAAATAAACTATTTATATTTCTTGATAATGTAAGTGCTTATATGAACTCGTTCCAATTCCCAAAGACTACTCATTTCAGCTGTGGTCGTAATTAAGAAACTTTATCACATGGCAGCAAGGAAGATGTTGCCAGTCCCATTTTATGCAGCAGAACTCCTAAGTGTTTCACCTCACCCTGACATAATTTATTGTCTCATTTCATTAGACTAATGCTGGATATCTTTGACAGAGCCACCTCTGACAGTCTCTATCCCCAAAGTACTTTAGTTTTTGAAACCTGCCCTTCTGAGTATAGCTTGACCAGGATCCCAGAATACGCTCACAATACACATCAGCTAGAGCCTCACACAATTATTTCTAGTTTAGTAACACAACCCCAGCTTCTGGATTTAGTATGGAATCCAAACACACTTCTTTTGACACGAGCTTCAGAGACACCAATTTTTTGATTGTCAGTAAAGAGGACTTTTGGGACCTGAGAAGAAACCAGCCAGAAACATCTGAATACTGGTTTTTGCCACCATGGCTTGGGAGGCAGCAGCCATCTACAAAACATTTGCTCTGTGGCCAGCATGGAAAGATGTATCACTCAGTTGTAAATCTATTGAAATAACCAGCACCAGGAATTCACCCTGTTACAGGGATAAGCAGGAATTTACGTCAGAAACTCCTTAGCTGCCAGCAATAGCTTGGTTGCATCACATCGCCCTTCCGTGCCTTTAATGGGAAGTTGTAAAATGACTGAAATTACTCAGTTATGGTGTGACACGTTCCTGCATTGCCCTGTTTATTCCTAAAGCCATTTGAATGGATGTCAGACACTAGACTTAGGCTGTCAACATCTGTACCAAACTCATAATCTGCTCAGGTCACTGCCTGAAACAACTCTGCAAACCAGAGCAGTATCCAGAGCTTGTTCCAGACTGGCCAAAGCTTTATGTTCATTTAATTCCAGGAGGAAAAGAATAACCTAGAAACAGCACTAACATCCTGCTAAAATTTCAGGCGTCTGTGCCATTTCAGCAGAGGGGAAATGGCAATATGAAAAAAAAACAGGAAAAAATTGAAGTCTTGAGATTCGCCTGCATCTTGGGTCACTGAAAACCAAAATGTGTCTCAAACACATTCTCCTAGGAATTTTCCAGAAGGGAAGTCCTCTATCAGCCCCAGATTCAAGATAAAGAAACAATCCAATAAAATCCCTGTCCTGTCAGGCCAGACATCCCGGCACCTCGTGCGGTCCCAGAGTCCTCCAGCTTTGGTGAAAGAAATGTGAGTTATTTCTTTTTTGGATGGTAAAACGGTCGTAACAGTCTTGTTAAGGCTTGAAACGTGTCACTTTCAGAAGAAAAAGATGAATAAGAAAATGCATAAACCCCTGACCATCACCCTTTCTCTAAGTTTGATGGTTGATAACAGTTCCATTCATGTCACACAGCCACATTTTCAAGAAGAGCATAAAAAATCCTTTCCTTTATGTGCTCATTTAGAGCATGACTCAGCTCAGCTCATTTTTTTTCCAGTTTATAATTTCCAAAGTTTTAATAACTGTTACTAATAAGCAAGATTACAGTTTTTCATTTAAAAAGAAAAAAAAAAAAAGTATTTTCCTTTCAGATTTCCTCCTATTTTCTGCAAATGAACTCTTTTTATTAAAAGCAGAACTGACAATTGCTGTTTGGCATCAGGCTTGATGCTTTTAGCTCATATATACTCTTTCCCTCATCACCTAATTTGGCAGAGCATATATTTTTATTCCACATTGCTGTTAGTACCTCTACTGATTCATTACACACAGATAAAGTGCAAAAGTGAAGTCATTTGAAGAGGTTTCAGGTTTTATAATGCTGGTGCATTCCAACGCTAAGCAGTCAGTTATAAAAGACAAACTACATTGGGACTATTTCTATTCCGAGTTGATTTATATTAAAATAAACAGGAGGTGATTTATAGAAATGAATTGCAGTAATAACCAACTGGGATTAATCAGACCACCCACTGTATGAGGTAGGGATGGGGAGAAGGGATTAATTGTACTTCCATATTGAGAAGAAATGTACAAAGAAGGTTTCCTGCCTGTCTCCTATACTTAAGCTTATCGAGAAGCAACTTCAACCTTGGCACAAAGACTTTGAATTCTTCAAGAGAGATAGGAATGAGTTGGATAAGAACTAATTTGGTGACTGCTTCCTGTCAGCCTGAGTTATCAGACTTGGTGTTTTAATCACACAGTTACTTATTATTATTACAAAAAGCGTGAAATTTAAAATGTCTAAGTTCGACTGGCGCTCAATATATCAACAAGCTGGTCAGTAATTGCCCTTCATCTGTATTCCCAGTGTGGGCTGTTTCCTGATCAGTAGTTTCCTCTAATGAAAAACTTCTAATGTTTTCAGATTTTGAGACAACAGAGCTATAAAAAATGTCAATTCAATCCCTTCTGTAGTCCATGAGCTGTAAAATCACCAGATGGATTCTCTTTGCTTACCCTAAAACCTGAATGAGATTTCTTCCAAAGAAATCACGAGCTGTGCCGGCTCCAAGAGGACCGAGGCACATCAATTCATTTTGCACTCCAGCGAGCTATAACCAAAGTCATGTGTTCTCTCTCCTCTTTTCCAGTACATCCAAAGCTGGTGCAAGCGGAGCAGAGTGACGACGGACAACCTGGATGGCTGCAAGTTGGTAGGAGCAGGGAATTCAAAGGGCTGAAGATCTGTTCTTCTCATAGGACCACACATCCATCACCAAGGCAATATTAAACTCGTGTTTGGCTGAGAAACACAGAGTTTCAGACCTGGTAGCTCTGAAGAGGGACTAACGCGTCACAATGCAAAGTGGCTGAGTGCAGACATCTAATACTTCTGCACATTTTCTTCATCTCACAGAGCTTTAGAGAGTCACCACCTTCTCTGATAAAAGTCTGAACAGAAGCTGGGCTTCTAAAAGCAGGAATTTGTGTTGGCATTGGAGGATTATTCTCCAAAGGGAATACAATCTCCCCAGTTTCTCCTTTTCAGATGTTTAGCCTTTTCCACGCTAACCAGAAAAGTCTGATTCTTGGGTATCATATTCTTTATACATCATAAACATTCGCATCATGTGAAAGAAGTGACTCACTAAAGATATTTAGTTACAGTGAAGCGAGGGAATTATGACTTGTATCCCTAAAAGGAGTTCAGATGCAGGTCTCCTCCTGCATCAGGATGGCTGCAAGAACTGGTCACATGCTGCTCAAGAAACCCAGACAGAAGCCCAGATGAGAGCAGCTATGAGAACATACACAGACCTGGAATACGGTGTCCAGTTTTGGGCTCCCGAATTTAAGAGAGACAGGGATCTACTGGAAGGAGTCCAACAGAAGCTACGAGGATGATTAAGGGACTTGAGCATCTCCCCTGTGCAGAAAGACTGAGGGAACTGAAGCTGTTTAGTCTTGAGAGGAGAAGACTGAGAGGGGACCTTATTAATGTCTATAAATATCTGAGGAGTGGGTGTCAAATGGAAGGGGCCAGGCTCTTTTCTGCAGTGCCCAGCAATAGGACAAGGAGCAATAGGTATAAACTTGAGCATAGAAGGTTCCACCTCAACATGAGGAGAAGCTTCTTTACTGTAAGAGTGACAGAGCCTGGAACAGGCTGCCCAGAGAGGCTGTGGAGTCTCCTGCTCTGGAGACTTTCAAAACTCATCTGGATGCGTTCCTGTGTGGGCTGCCCTGAGTGATCCTGCTCTGGCAGGGGGGCTGGACTCGATCTCCAGAGGTCACTTCCAGTCACATTCTATCATTCTATGACTGTGAAAAATTCTGCTGTATTTTTCAATACACAAGGCACAGTTACGCCACATTATGGATACGTCACATCACGCCAAGCTCAGTGTTAAGAAAACAGAGCAACGTGTTAGCAGAAAGACAGTCCACTGATCATGGAGTAAATGCTGATAGAACCCATGGCAACGTTAACACCTTCACTAAAGGAATTGGGCAGAGGCAGCTCCAGTGGAAGTGCTAGAGAGCCTTCAGTTGTCCCCGTTCGGTCCAGCAGCACTGTGCTTCCACTGGTATAATCAAATTGGCATAAATTACTCTCTTTTTAGTGATTGTTATTTCTCTTGAGTGGCTGTGAAGTATGCTTTTGCCGATCCGAACGAACTGCTATCTAAATAACAACTGAATTAAATTTGGTATTTCAATTAGCACGGCGAGAGCCTTGAGCTGTTTATTTTATAATCATTCAAATAACGTTTTTACTCAACAGCTTTATCATCACGTTTTCATAAGCTAGAACTTGCACAGCATTTAGCAAACTGAGAACAGCTACCAACACCAGCACGCAAAGTTACTCCCTTTTACAGATGGAAACGTGAGCACTAGGGCAAAAAACTTCTGCAAAGCCCCATTGAAAGTTATTAGTAGAACACATGCAACGCTTCTTCTCTGTAAAAGTTATTTAGGAGGGAATATAAAAAGCAGCTACCTGAAATTAAGCATGGTCATAATTACTGTGATGACTCAAGGAATGTTTCAGCAGGTGTGGAAACGGAGTCACACCTACGGAATAGGAATGGGAATATGAAATCACCTTTTTATTACCACTCTAGTTAGGTAAACAGCCATTCAGAAAAACATATCCTAAGTTTCTGCCAAGTTAAATACTTTCTACCATGTTAACTATTATTAAAGCAAATCCCCAGGTATCTTTTATTTTTCCCAAACATGCAAGATACGCCTCAAACACACCCTGCCTAATAAACAGCAACGTACCTTCTACTACAAATGTATTAAAACAAGGAGCCTACGTCAGGATGTTTCTGGGTGGAGGATGTTATGCACGTGTTCGGGAAAGGAAGGAGCATGTCTCACAGTTGCTTCACTCTGTGGCTAGGAGGGATGAAAAACTTTCACAGGTTTCAGTCCCTGGAAGCAGGAATTCTCAAGCATCGTTGAGTTGGGATCAAGAAACACCACTGATAATTTTCAGCTGGACCCAGGGCCAGCTCAGCAACATTTTTGCAAAGTTTAAAAAAGAAATAAAAAGTAAAATTTACTTCCATCAATTCTAAATATATGGAGAGCTAAATATAGTAAAGCTCAACTTGAAAAATCACGGCTAGAGCTAACACACACTCAGTCTCAGTCTGTGCACCAGCTGTGGGTAAAAATGTGCTGAAAAGTAGAACATTTTGTCTCTTTTCATTTATCAAACATTCAGTTGCAAACACACAGTCATCTGTTTAAGAAGAGCTGAGAATCTGTTAAAATTATTCATTTGATGGTTTGGTGAATTTAAATCACAATTTTCCCTAGAATTTAAATTCTCAGGTAACTTTTTTATGGATAATGCTTTCAATCAAAAAAACTTTGGTTACTGGAGGTCTGGGGTTTTTAATGTCCTTAATACACTTTGGCATCAATTTTTGATTTATTTATTCAAATAAGGAATTAATTAATATAAACAAATGTCATTTTGCTAGACAGTCGTAAAACACATATCTGCATCATGCCCACAGATTAATGAATCAAGCAAAGTGCTAGTACAAATTCAGATATTATTTTATTTCTTTTTCTTCTACACATGATCATAGCCAGTGTGGATTGCTAACATGTTGTCAACTTTGACGTTTCCATCTTTCACCCGGAAGGATTGACGTGTTTATACAATTACCCAAGTCCCTAAATGAACCTGCACGAGCAGGAATAAGGAAGATGGGATGCAGGTCGACTCCAGATGCAAGGTTTTAAGCAGCCTTAGCACTTTATTCCCTTTTCGAACCTCTAAGAAGAATAAAGGATGGTTCAGAGGTCCATCGAACGGTGATTTTTGGTAAGCCAAATAAATTTTTCACTGCCTAGAATGCCATTGTCTGTATCTGAACTAATTCCATATGGTCTCTAAGGCCAAGAGAATTATGTCTACTTCTCCTCCTTACTCCTGTTCCTTCACTGGCCCAGTCCTAATCCTCTTCATGATCACTCTTTTTCTTCTTTCTTCCTTGCATGTTCCCTTAACACTTTGCTCCTCTTTCCCCTTATGGTACAAAGATGTATTTAGCCTCTGTCATCTCAAAAATGACCCATCCTCCCCATGCTCCTTCCATCACCCTCTGTCTTTTTTTTTTTTTTTTTCCTTTCCTCTCTTTTTTTCCTGAGTTCTCTGGAGCTGTTTTGCCATCTCTCCCTAGCATCCCTTCCCCCTAATGCTCTTCCAGACTGCCTCTCTCTACCTCCCTCCTCTAGGACTACTTAGCTCTGCTGAAGAACCACTTTTCAAGGACAGGAACATTACAAAGCCCTTCTTAAACTCAAAACCCACTATGACTCCATTTTTTTTTAAGCCACCAATCACCTAATTTCCTTGCTAGGTTGTTTTGTTGTTTGTTTTTTCTTTCCCTAACCTAAGTTTGCAAAACTCTGTCACCTTTTTTCTCTCATCTCCACTCTCTCTAGGGGAGGATGGGCCTTCAAAACACCCTTACATGAGGTTTTTCGTAAGCACCTTTGACGTATCTTTACATCTGACGACAGCATCCCACTCAGCTACCTCCTCATCCTCTCCCAAATGCTTCCCCAAAACTCATGGCTTTCCTGGTGAGAAGAAAAGAGTTCATGGAAGTGCTGGTACTGAATTGCTCTGCGAGTAAACCTCCTACATCCTGAGATAAAAATAAACAACACCACTCTGAAATATTGCTAAGAAACCATATGCTTCAGGTTTTTTGGCTATCACCAAAAGGATGGGAATCATTGGTACTCTGGGTCCCCGAGAATCAAACCCCACAGACTAAAAATAATAAAAATAATCATTTTTTCAGATAAGTTTGAAGCATAGAAAACCTGAACAAGAGCATTGGCTCTATTTTTTAATTCTCAGCGAACTATTTTAGGTTGTTAAAGTGTCTGTTCTGTTATTTTTCCTCCCAACTCAGAGTCCCAGACAGCTGGAGGTGTTTAAAGAAAAAAAGCAACGTGCGTTTTGGTATTTTTTTTTTTCCACAATATGTAGAATTCCTATTCTTATATTAGTTTTTATTCTTAGAAGCACGAGCTGAAATTTGAGTTCCACTGCAATGCTCCCACTAATTGCCTTGAATAATTCAAATTTTACCACTCTCAAGGGCACAACTGGAGCCAGACTGTTATAAGCCATATTTGTTACTCTGGAGCCAACAAAATAAGTATGCTTTATGCTGTAGAGCACGCTGAGCTTAAGTTACATGATTTTGTTTGTTTTGAATTTAGACAAGTGAAAAAAACCAAACAACAAACCAACAAATGATCACAGTGGATTGGCTTGTCAAAGGAGCCTAACAATAAACACAGAACAAGCCAAATTTTACTTTTAAAGCAGCAGGAAAACGTCAAAAAAAAAAATAAATCAATCACAGTGTAGCCCTGAAAATTGTACTTCACCGAATGAAATTAGCCGAGGTCTAAACTGTGGGATCTCTCTATTTTTGGCTCAAGAGAGAAATTGTGAAGCTGCTGCTGATTTGAAATGGGTCCTGAAGAGAAGGAAGGGAGGAAATTAGAATTTTATTTTTTTTTTTTAAACTTACAAAATTGTCTTGCCTGTGTAATAACACTGAGCATGACTGTCACTCTGAAGACATATTAGCTCATTTAGGTAATTAGTGTGAGCAGCATGTTTCCCTGCTTATTCCATTCAATTATAGGGTGCTCACTTTGTCATTACTGGAGTATCTTAATGTGACTTGTAATTAGTGTAATTACAATCCAATGTTAATTATATCTGCCACTTAGACATAATTTTATATAGTAATGGTCTTATTCTCAATAACCTTATTATGTTGTTTATTCAAACAGGAATTTAGCCTTCTTTCATGCGTCAAATATGGAGATTACAAAAAGTACTGCCTGTCATTTCTGTAGTTATGACTAGAGGATCTTTGCATTGCAAAATCATATTTGGGGCAATCAATGAGTGGAGAAAACCAAATTATGGAGGCTAGTTATTAGAGACGTGCTGAACTAACAAAAATAATTTGCACGGGAGACCCATCAAGACATACTCTGGTTCGTAAGTGGTGCAGAGTGAGAGGTCCAGCAGTTCACTAGAGAATAAGAGAGGGCAGTATAGAAAGTATACGTGGTGGTGGTGTGTATATACTTCTCGTGGTTGTATTACTGCTGCCCAGAGAGGTGATGGCTGCCCCATCCCTGTCCCCATTGCAGGGGAGGTGGCCGGGGCTCTGAGCACCCTGCTCTGGTTGCAGATGGCCC